>PVKS010014128.1:0-49067 GCA_004027875.1 Aplodontia rufa | reverse complement strand
TCTTGATCATTGCCATTCTGACTATAGTGAAATGAAATCTTAGTATAGTTTTGATTTGCATTTCCCTGATTGTTAGAGATGTTGAACATTTTTTCATGTTTCTTGGCCATTTATGTTTCTTCTTTTGAGAAGTTTCTGTTTAATTATTTTGCTCATTTATTGATTGGGTAATTTGTTTATTGTTGGTTTTTTTGTTGTTTTAAGTCTTTTGGATTCTTTGTATAGTCTAGATATTAATTCCTATTGGAGGGGTAGATGGCCAAGACTGTCTCCCATTTTGTAGGCTCTCTATGTTCTTAATTGATTCCTTAGCTATTCAGAAGCTTTTTAGTCTAAAAAAAGTGCCGTCCCATTTATTGATTCTTGATTTACTTTTGCAATTTGGGTATCTATCTTCTTAAGGTAGTCAGTGTCTGCTTCTACATGATGGAGTGGAGACCCACTGTTTTCTTCCAGCAGTTGCAAATTTTCTTGTATAATTTTCAAGTCTTTGATCTATTTTGATTTGAGTTTTGTGCAGGGAGAGAGATAATGGTCAGATTTATTTTTTCTACATACAGCTATTCAGTTTTCCCTGCAACATTTGTTAAAAATGGCTATCTTTTTTCCAAGATAAATTTTTGACACCTTTGTCAAATATTAGATTGCTATAGGTTTGTGGATTTGTCTGTCTTCTTTTCTATTCCACTGGCCTTCATGTCTATTTTAATGCCAATATCATGCTGTTTTTGTTACTACACCTCTGCAGTGTAATTTCAGGTCCTATATTGTGATGCTTCTTGTTTTGGCTATTCTGGGTCTTTTAGTCTTCCAAGTTAATTTGAGATATTTTTTAATTCTATGAAGGTTGTCATTGTCATTTTAATGTGGATTACATTAAATCTATACATTGCTTTTGGCAGTATGGCCATTTTGACAATATTAATTCTGTCTATCCAAGAATATGGGATGACTTTCTGTCTTCTAATGTCTTCTTCAACTTCTTTCTTCAGTGTTGTACAATTTTTATTGTAAAGCTATTTTACATCCTTTGGTTAGATTAATTCCTAATTTTTTTGAGGTTATTGTGGGTGAGATGTTTATCCTGATCTCTTCCTCATCTGAATTACTGTAGGAGTACAGGAAAGCTATTGATTTATGGGTGTTGATAGTGAATCCTGCTACTTTGCTAAACTAATTTGTAAGCTCTTGAAGTCTTCTGGTGGAGTTTGTTGGGTCTTCTAGATATAGGATCATATTATTGGCAAACAGATGGTTTGACCTCTTTGTCCTATTTGTGTTACTTTGATTTCTTTTTCTTGCCTGATTTCTCTGGCTAATGTTTTGAGGACTATATTAAATAGGAGTAGTGAAAGTGGATAGCCTTGGTCTTTTCCTGAATTTAGAGAAAATTCTTTTAGCTTTTCTCAATTTAGTATGATGTTGGCTTTGAGTTTGTCATAAATGGCCTTTCTGATGTTGAGGTAAGATCTTTTGATCCCTATCTTCTCCATTCATTTTTTACATCATCCATTCGATGTTGGATTTTATCTAAGGCCTTTTCTGCATCTATCAAGATGATCATATGATTCTTGTCCTTAATTCTATATATGTGGTGAATTACGTTTATTGATTGGCACGTGTTGAACCAACCTTTCATCCATGGAATGAAACACACTTGATCATGGTTTTTTATCTTTTTGATGTGTTTTTTTAATGCAGTTTGCTAGTTTTATTAAGGATTTGTGTAACTATGTTCATATTGATCTGTAGTTTTTTTTCCCTTGATGTGTCTTTATCTGGTTTTTGTTATCAGGGTGATACTGGCTTCATAAAAAGTATTTGGGAGTGTTCCCTCCCTTTCAAATTCATGGAATAATTTGAGAAAGACTGGTATTAGTTCTTTTATAAACATTTGGTAGAACTAAGCTGATAATCCAAAAGGTCCTGAGCTTTTCTTTTTTGGAAGGATTTTAATTGCAGTTTCATTTACATAATCCCATGTAGCAGACCACAATTACTGTTTTCATTGATGTTTAGGATTTTATATCCTCCTGATTCAATTTGAGCAGGTCACATGTGATTAGAAATTTGTCAATGCCTTCCACATTTTTCAGCTAATTGGAGTATAAGTTTTCAAAATAAGTTTGGATAATCTTCTGGATTTCAGAAGGGTCTTGTTGATATCTCCCTATTCATCTTTGATCTTATCGATTTGCATCTTCTCACTCTTTTGATTAGTTCAGCTAAGTGTTTTTCAATCTTATTTATCTTTTCAAAGAATAAACTCTTCATTACATTGATCCTGTGTATTTTTCTTTTATTCTCAATTTCATTGATTTCAGCTCTGATCTTAATTATTTCCTGTCTTCTGTTGGTTTTGGGGTTAGTTTGTTCTTTTCTTCCCTAAGGACATGAGGTGGAGCACAAGCTTATTTATTTGGGATCTCTCTAATTTTTAATGTAGGCACATAGTGATATAAATTTTCCTATTAGAACTGCTTTCATAATGTCCCAGAGATTTTAATATGTTGTATCTCTGTTCTCATTTGTTTCTAAGAATTTCTTGATTTCTATTCTCATGTCTTCTTTGAACTATCCATTATTTAAGAGAGTATTGTTCAAATTCCATGTTTTTATGTGGTTTCTATCATTTTTCTTGCTGTTGATTTCTAGATTCATTCCATTATGGTCCAATACATGGGATGGTATCAATTTTTTGTATTTGCTAAGGTTTGCTTTGTGGCCTAGAATATGATCTATTTTGGAAAATTTTCCATGTGCAACAGAGAATAAGGTAAATTCAGCTGTTTTGGGGTAGGCTATTCTGTAGATGTCCATTAAGTCCATTTGATTTATTGTGCTGTTTAGATTAGAGATAGCTTTATTGATTTTTATGTTTTGATGAACTGTCTATTGGTGATAAAGTTTATTCAAATCTCCTGGTATTATTGTGTTGAGGTCTATGTGGGACTTAATGTCATGGAAATGACTATATTAGTATCTGAAAAAGTATACTTCCATGGAAAGAGAATTACCCATGACAGAGACATTGCATACTGGTAAAAATTACCAGTTTGGGGCTGGAGCAGTGGCTCAGCAGTTACAGTGCTTTGCTTAGCATGTATGAGGACACAGGTTTGAACCCCAGCACCATGCACACAGCAAAGTGTCAGAGTAATGAAAGCCAGATGACAAACTAAGTGAAACTGATTCTTTCGCTGCTCTCACTCTCTTTTTCTCTCTCTTAAAAAAAGAAAGGAAAAAAAAGAATTACCAGTTCATAAAAAGTCTTGCATGTGTGTGCATCTAGAACCTGAGCTGCAAAATATGTGAAGAAAAAATAATATAATTGAAAGGATAAAGAGACAAATTCACATCAGAGGTTTCACTACCCCTTTTCAATCAATGATAAACTCTGTAAAACAACACTTTTAAACAACTTCATTTGATTGACATTTGTAGAACCCACCAAACAGAGCAGAATATCAGTTCTTCTTGGATATGTCTGAAACATTTACCAAGCCAGATCACATTCTGGATTAGATAACAAGTCTTAATGACTAATCTTAATGAGTCTAATGATTCTAATCTAATTCCACTGTGGAATATTCTGTGCCTACAATGGAATTAGATTAGAAATAAATAACGATAAGAGGGAAACACCCAAACCCTTGAAAATGAAATAGTGCACTTCTAAATAACCCATGGGTCTAAGAGAAAGTTTCAGAAAAAAAAAAAAATAAGAAAACACTTTGAACTGAATAAACAGTATGTACCAAATATAAGATTTGTAGGAGGCAGGCAAATCAGTGTTTAGAGTAGAATTTTTAGCATCAAATGCTTAAATTAGAAAAAAGTATCAAATTAATAAGCAGAAGGAAGAAATAATCAGGGATAGAATCAATAAAATTGAAAATAAAAAAATGAGAAAATTAATAAAACCAAATGTTTCTTTAAAAAAATAGAAAAAATTATTGAAAGCAAAATTGTTCCTTTAAAACTACCAGTAAATTGATCAGTTCAAGCAAGACTAACAAAGCCAAAAAGAAACAAAAAGATACAAGTTGTCAGCACTAGGAATAAGAGAGGGATGTAGTTATATACCACAGAGATATATTAAAAGGGGAGAAATATTCTTCATATACTATAAGTAACTCTAGGCACAAAAATCATACAACTTAGAAAAGGGTGATACCCCATTTGAGGCACGAAGATTCCCTCTCTCTTTCTTCAAGAGAGAGAATTTTTTAAAATCTGGGTTTTGAATTTTCCTTTATTTATTTGTGTATGTGACACTGTGGATCAAACCTGGGACCTTTCACGTTCCAGACAAACACTCCACCTCGGAACCACCTCTGCCCCCTCTTCCCTCTCTTCCACCGCATCCCTCTGGTGGGCTCCACCTCCAGGTGCAGATTGTGCTCTGCCGTTCAGGTGGCCTGATCTCAGCACTGATTTCACCTGGCTCTCCTGATTGATTGCTTTGAATGGAGAGCTGAAGGTGAAGGAGAATCAGGAAGACACAAAGAAACATTTTGCTGGCACCGCTGGCGCAATGCACTCCCGCACTGCCAGGGAGCAGCCTCGATGTGGAGCGCAGATCCAACACTGGCTAAGGAAGAGGCGACCACGGGGGAGCCTGGTGCCTGCCTGGGGCATCCGGATCTAGTCTCAGACTTTCCACTTCTGTGAGTCAGTACTGCGTGTCCTTTTATTTCCCCCTTCAACTTTTTTTCTTTGTAACTAACCCAGTTTGAGCTAGTTCCAGGGTCCCAAGTGACGACAGGATGGTCTTCTTAGGTTTAGTTACAATGTCGGTGTTAGAATCTGTTATTTTCCACTGTTTGTGGCTAGATTGTATTATAATGTATCCCTCATAGTGACTTCTACTATTTTTATAGATAAAAGGTTTTACAACATTTAATAAGAGTAGTATCCATTTTCTACTGTGTTTCAACACAGAACAAAGATGTAAAACCCGATAAGAGTAGGGGTGCTAAAGTTGAAGTGCAATTAGATATTCCTGAGCCTGCTTGGTTCTTCCACCCCTCCCTGCTCCCTATCTTATGTGGCACCATGAAGAATCTTAGAGCCTGTGAAACACATGTATAAATTATTGTCTGTCATTTATCATCCAAGTTTGGTCAATTTTGAGAATTAAGGGGCTGTGGAGAGACAGGCACACTAACACACTGTTGGTGGAGCTGCAGACTGGTACAGCCCCTCTGGAAAGCAGTATGGAGAATCCTCAAAAAACTAGGGATGAGCCCACCATATGACCCTGCTATTCCTCTCCTGGGTATCTTTCCAGGGGATTTAGAATCAGCACATTATAGTGACACAGCAATATCTATGTTCATAGCAGCTCAATTTACCATTGCTAGGCTATGGAAACAACCCAGATGTCCCTCACTGGATGAATGGATCCAAAAACTGTGGTACATTTATACCATGGAATTCTACACAGCAATTAGAAACAATGATATTGCAGCCTTTGAAGGTAAATGGATGGCTATGGAAGAGATCATGCTGAGTAAAATCAGCTTAACCCAGAGAACTAATGGTCGATTGTCTCCACTCATCTGTGGAGGTTGGGACAAGACCCTTGCCAGTGAGAAAGTTGGTCTATTATCATGTGTTAAATCCAGATAAGATGTAATGCTATACAATAGAATCCTTTTTTAGAGATATGGGGGAAAGGGGAAGGGAGGGATAAGGGTGGGTAATTGGGGGAGGGCTCTCCTGGGGGTAATTGTAATATCCAGAATCTATACATATTTTATATTATTTTGTTAAAAACTTGTACGATTGTTCAAAAATAAAAAATTAAAAAAAGAAGACATCTTTAATAAATTTATTATGGGGGGAAGGTTCAAACAGGGACATTCCCAAGCAAATTGGGACACAGTTACTCTCACGCTATACAATATTAGTTGCAATGAGAGAAGAGTATAGCTAAGTGGGAGAAATTGGTTTCAGCTCTGTTTCTACCACCTGCCAGCTGTGCATCCTTAAAAAGTCACTTAACCTCTCTGAGCTTCAGATTTCTTCATAAGTGTGCACTAGAAAGAATAGCAATTATTACCTCACTGGAGGTTGTTTGTGGATCATATTTATGAAAGTGCTTTGTCAACCATTAGGCACAATGAAACTGGTGATTTTTATTACATGAACTCACTGATACAATTATGTTGACTCTAGCAATGTGTTTGTACTTAACTTTACACAATAGATGAGTTCTTAGACAAAAAGTTGTGTATGAATAGTTTTGTAAATTGATTTTTACTTAGAAAGTTCACATTAAAACAAAATTCTCTGCGAAGTTCTGTATATGAAGTTCATATTTTTTTAGAGAAAGAAAAATTACGTTGTGCTTACATTTTACTCATCAGGATTTGCTTTTAAGCAAAGCACATCCCTAATGCTTTTAAGGATCTGTCTCTCCAGCTAGGCACAGAGGTGAGACCAGTCACCTGGTCACGATACAACCTGGAGTTGGGAAGCAGGTCGAAGGGGGTCCAGTGCAAACATTTTGGAGACCCAACATGGTTATGAAGGAAAAAATTTTTAAAAAAACAACATAAATTCTTGGAAAGCAGGGCCCTGTCTGCTTAATTTATTTCACATTGTGCCTTCGAAGCACCAGGCCCCAGTGGGCTAATGAATATGAGATGCAGCTGCAGATGAGAATAAACCCGTGCATGTTGGTCGAGTGACTGGTACGCACATAGGCTTGCTCGGTTGGCTCCTCGTCACTTGCAACACCTTCTGTGTGTCTGCAACTCCCTTTTGGTCAGGCTGCCTCGCCCTCTGGGGTGGACACTCGGGAAAGGCACCCTGCTCCCTTCAGCATAGTCACGTGCAGGCCTTCCTTCCCCCTGCATTTGCCCTGCCATCTGGGACAACTTAGCCATTGTCTGTTAGGGCCTTTGAAGCTTGATTATAGAATGGAAAAACATCGGCTACAATAGAGCGGGCTGTCCTTTTTGGGACATCAGTACAATCTTTTTTCTCCCCTTCTTTTTTTAATTCACGTATTTTTGATCATCTTCACATAGGCCTGAATGTTGGTAATGGAATGTATTCAAGAGTCCTTTCTCTTGAAAGACACGAACCCCCTCCCATCCCATTTTCCAGTCCCCATAAAACCAGTTTTGCAAATAAGATCATCCTGATAAAAGATTTATTCCAGTCCTCTCCTCCTAGTTTTCCTCACTCACTGACAAAAGACTCTGAAATTTCAAAGCACAGATCAAAATGTAAATGCTGATAACATAATGTTTCCATTTCTTTAGGTCTGCATCCTTCCCCCCAACACTTTATCCTCAATAATAGTCTTGAATGTAAATAAGGCTTATTGTTTTCAATAGTAAGACTTTCATGTTCAACAATAGATAAATTTTTGAAATCATTACAGTGGCATATTTTAGTAGCTATTATCTAAATCACTACTAAATGTTGTATTTAAATTGAACTAAATCTGTATTATTACTATATTACAAAGTCATAAACATTTTGTGATTTTCATTTGGAAAATGAAGCAACGTGTTTATGAATGAAACTGTGTGCAGTTATCACCTTTGTGATAACAGAATCACAGAGTATTTTTCTTTTCTTTTTTCTTTTTTTATTGGAATTTCAGAATTATTTTACAATGAATTTGTATCCCATGTGTATTGAAAGCTAGTTTATAAGTTTAAAAATATGAAGTTTAACAGTAAGTGAACTTAAGTGCTGGCTTTGGGTGCAATCAAATGATAGCAATGGAAGACTAGCGTGGAAGATGGCACAAACTGGCAAATAGCTGATATTATGTTGAGCATCTTTTTGGGAAAGGAACTTTGTGTATATAGTCATGTCTTTTATAATTTAGGAATTCCCAAGTTATTAAATCAGAATAGAGCCGTATGTGGTGGTGACACCTATGATCCCAGTGACTCAGGAGGCTGGGGCAGGAGGATAACAAGCTTACAGCCAGTCTTAGCAAATTAGTGAGACCCTGTCTCAAAATGAAATAAAAATTTGAAAAGGCTTGGGTTGTAGATCAGCAGTAAAGTGCATCTTTGTTCAATCCCCATTCTCAGTGCCAAAAAAGAAAAGAAGAGAAGAGAACAGAAAAGAAAGAGAAGAAATCAGAATAGTGAGTGTAGCAGGGATACTAGTTATCCAGTATTACTTAACCTTTTTTTTTCCCCTGTAGTAATAGTTCCCTGAGTTTATGCTGGGCAAGGTCCCTTCTCCAAAAGACTTAGCTTCCGGTCACCCTGGGAGTGGGACATGGCCATTGGACAAAATTCTAGGCAGAGATAAATGGATAACAGTGGTGACCACTGCCTCCCAGGCATACCCTCATCTTTTCTTCTGTCCCTCAGGCTATGTGCAAGGCAGAGAGAGGTGATGCACTCACCCAGGTCCATGAGAGGCAACCCAAACCTCAAAGACAGCAAAGCAGAGCAAAGGAGTTGTGTCTAGGATGCTGCTGAACCACTGCATCGGTCCAGATTGCCTGTGCATGAGCATTAGAGCAGGAGAGAGACAGTCTTTTACCTTAAATCCATATTTGCAGTGTTTGTTTTTGTTGTTACAGCCATTGAATTTGGATGGGAGGTGTCCCCCAAAAGCTCATGCATGAGACAATACAAGAAGACATAGAGATGGAATGATTGGGTTATGAGTCTTAACCCAATCAGTGAATTAATCCCCTAGTAGGAATTAACTGGGTGGTAACTGAAAGCAGTTACCTAATTAATAGTGGTATACAGATGGTTCTCTGCTTACACTGGGGTGATGCCCTGATGGACTCATTAGTAAATTGAAAATAGCTTAAGTCAAAACTGCATTTAATAAACCCAACCAACCAAGCATCATAGTTTACCAACACTGCACACTATGGAGAATCAGTTGTTTCCCCTAATGATCTCAGGGACTTTTGGTTCACTGATGCTGCCCAGAAGCATGAGAGAGGGCTGGAATGCACATCAGTAGCCTTGGAAACTGCAAAATTAAAAAATTCAAGGCATAATTTCTACATACTTTGCTTTTATACCATCATAAAAGTGAACCATAGTATAAGTTGAGAACTGTCTGGATAATCTTAGTATAAATTTATAATGTGAGAGTACAATTTAAGAATATATAATATATACTTTTTTTAACATATTGATGAACATATAGTTAGATATACTGAGCCTCACTCTTTTGCCCTTTCCTTCCTTTGCCTTGTTCCCCCACTGTTATGGTTTGGATGGGAGGTGTCCCCCAAAAGCTCATGCATGAGACAATACAAGAAGATGTAGAGATGGAATGACTGGGTTATGAGAATCTTAACCCAATCAGTGAATTAATTCCCTAGCAGGAATTAACCAGGTGGTTTGGTAACTGAAAGCAGGTAGGGTGTGGCTGGAGGAGGTGGGTCATTGGGGGCATGCCTTTGGGTACATATTTCATTTCTGGCCAGTGGAGTCTTTCTGCTTCCTGATGCCGTGTTCCCAGCTGCTTTCCTCTGCTATACACTTCTGGTATGATGTTCTGCCTTATCTAAAGCCCTGAGGAATGAAGCTGGCCTTCTGTGGACCGAGACATCTGAAATCATGATAAACTTATTCTCCTCTAAAATTTTTCTTGACGGGTCTTTTACTCACAGCACTAAAAACGCTGACTAAAGACCCCCGCCTAGAGCTGACCCACCCAGCAGTCCTGCTCAGGCCTCTAGACCTCTGGCCCAGGCTGGCAGGTGCTCCGAGGACACCTATCTCTGAACACCCCCATCTGGAGCAGACCTGCCAAGCCATTGCAACCAGGCCCTCAGGTCTCTGGTCCAGGGCCAGTAGGCATGCCCAAGACACCCACCCATAGGACCCTACTTGGAGCAACCCAGCCACATTGCATAACCACCAGGTACAGATATATTGGGCCCAACCCACTGCCAAGGATTCCAGTTCCTGTCCCAGTGTGCAGGAGGCCCATTCTGGCCCACCCCCCAGCCCTGAGACCCCAGGACCCAGTGACACACCCTGCTGTAGCATTTCTACAACCAGCAGGCAGCCCCACACCTCCAACAGATTCCAGATCGATGCACTGGAGCCTAGATCAAAAAGGTGCAGCAAAATGTGGTTCCAGGCAGAAGCAGCTTTCTGAAAGAAGGTGGTCATCAGAGTGGTGGTATCTGACTCAGCCCTTTGATTTGCAAGGAAGAAACACCTGGAGATATATCTGGCTTCACCACAGGAAAACTCAATTCAAAGATCCAGGCTGGAGAAGTGGCTCAGGGATTATGGCACTTGCCTGGCATGTATGAGGATGTGGGTTTGTACCCTAGCATCACATACACAATGAAGTGTAGGAGCAATGAAAGCCACATGGAAAAACTTTTAAAAAATTGATTCTCTCTCTCTCTCTTCCACTATCTTTCTCTCTCATTAAAAAAAAAAAGAAGAAGAAGAAGTTCATCAAATACTAAGGAATCAAACTAGAAATGGTTCACCTCAAGCCCCCAACTCTCCAACCAAGGACTACACAGAAAGGGAGCGGGATGAAAACCCAGAAAAAATGATTAATAATCTGATAACTAAAAGGAACAATGACCTAAAAGAAGATTTAATGAAGGGACTAAGTAAGAAAACTCAAGAGATAAGAATTCTATTGTCAAAGAAATAGACATACCGAAAAAGAGAGTAATAGAGCTAAAATCTTCAGTCAATCATTGAGAAGAATGATGGAGGAATATTCTTTTAGAGGAATGCACAGAGAGGGAGAGAGAATCAATTTTTATTTAGTTTTTTTTTTAATATGGTTTTTGTTTCTCCAACACTTACTTGTGTATGTGGTGCTGGGATTCAAACCTGGGTCCTTGTGCATGCCAGGCAAGCATTTTAAATGCTGAGTCATTGCTCCAGCCCCATGATGGAAGATATCAATAGAAGACAAACTCTATAGAAATCAGAACCTTAGCACTGGAAGAAAGAACTTTTAACAATAAAGAGAGATTGAGTGCACAGATGACAAAAACCAAAAACAACAACAACAAAAAACACAGAACACAAGCAGAATTTTCAAAATATCTGGGATGAAATCAGAAGAAACAATTCAAGACTAATTGGGAAAAAGAAAGAGATCAAAATGCCCGTGATTGTTATGAAGAACATTCTCAATGAAATAGTTAAAATTTTTCCCATATCAGAATAGTCAGAAATGCTCATCCAGGAAGTGTACAGGACACCCAATAGGCCTAATCAAATGAAAAGCTCACTGATACACATCATATTAAAACGGTACAACAGGGAAATCAAGGAAAGAATGTTAAAAGCAGCAAGAGAGAAATGGCAAATCACATTCAAAGATTCAGAGGCAAACCAATAAGGATCAAGTACAACTTTTCAGCTCTGAGCCTAGAAGCAAGAAGATCCTGGAAGGAGATCTTTCAATGTCTAAATGAACACAACCTACAGCCCAAAATACTATACGCAGCAAAACTCAGCTTCAAATTCAATGTGGAAATAAGAACATTTAATTATAAGATCAAACTTGCAGCATTCATGAACAGAAAACTAACAATACAAAAAATCCTCAAAGATAAACTCCAGATAGAAGAGCAAGCAAACAATCCTTAAAAGCATATTATATCAATAGAGGACCAAGACAGCACAGAACTTACTAATAAAACATGATGACTCTGAACCACAATCACATAACTATCTTAACACTGAATGTGACTGGTCTCAATGCACCAATCAAAAGACACAGATTAGCAGATTGTATCAAAAACCAAAATCCAACAATATGCTGCTTACAAAGACCCACCTTTCAGGCAATGAAATCCACAGATTGCAGGTGAAAGGATGGGGGAAAAAATGTACCAAGCTTATGGCCCAAGAAAGCAAACTGGTGTTGCAATACTTACATCCAACGAAGTAGATTTCAACCATAAACTAATCAGAAGAGATAAAGAAGGCCACTACATCCTAGTAAAGGGAACAGTACATCTGGACGATACAGCAATTGCAAATATACACTCTCCAAATACCAACACTCCCAACTATGTGGAAAATTTACTCCATGACATAAAACCACTTGTGGACCTCAACACAATACTTGGAAACATTATATTCCTCTATCTATCACCAATAAATGGTCCATCAAAGCAAAAAAAAAAATAAATAAAGAGATCTCCAGCCAAAACAGCTCCAAAAATCAAATGGACTTAACAGACATCTACAGAATATTGCACCCCAAATTGTCCTAGTTTACCTTCTTCTCAGTGGCACATGGAGCTTCCTCCAAAATAGATCATATTCTAGTTCACAAAAGAAATCTCAGTAAATATTAAAAAGTTGATATTATTCCATATTTCCTATCAGAGCATAATGCCATTACCCTAGCAATGAACAGCAAATGTAATGCCAGAAAACACACATATACATGGCAATTGAATAGTACACTATTAAATGAAGATGGATTCAAGAAAACATGAAAGCTGAAATCAAGAAAGTCTTGGAAGAGAATGAGAATGAAGACACAACATATCTAAACCTTTAGGAGAACATGAAAGCATTCTTAAGAGGAAAATTTATAACACTGAGTGCCTACATGAAAAATCAGGAGAGATCTCAAATATATAAGCTTATACTCCACCTCAAATCCCTACATAGGAAGAAAAACTTAATCTCAAGGCCAGCAGAAGACAGGAGATAATCAAGAACAGAGCTGAAATCAATGAAATTGAGAACAGAAAACACTAAAAAGAATCAATGAAACAAAGAGCTGGTTCTTTGCAAAACTAAATAAAATTGACAGACCCCTAGCTAATCTCACTAAAAGAAGGAAGGAAGGAAATGAAGCAAATTTTTTAAAAAATCACTAACGAAAAGGGAGTCATCCCACAGAAATCCAACAGATTATTAGAACATATTTTGAAAAACTATACTCTTCTAAATCAGATAATCTGGAAAACATGAACAAATTTCTAGACGTATAAAAACTCCCCAAATTGACCCAGGAAGATATTGAAAGTCTAAACAGCAATAACAGGCACTGAAATCCATGTAGCAATTAAAAGCCTTCCAAAGTAGAAAAGCCCAGGACCTGATGAATTCACCACTGAGTATTACCACACCTATGAGGAGGAGGCAACACTTCTCCTTATTAAGTTATTCCAAGAAACTGAAATGGAGGGAACTCTCCCCAACACTTTTTATGAGGGAACAATAGCTCTGACACTAAAACCCAACAAAAACACATCAAAACAAAAAGAAAACTACAGACCAATGGCCCTGATTAACATCAATGTAAAAATCCTTAATAATGTTCTAGTAAACCACATTAAAAAACACAGCAAGAAGGTAATTCATCACAATCAACCAGGCTTCATTCCAGGGATCCAAGGCTGGTTTAACATATACAAATCAATATATATGATCCATCACTTAAACAGAATTAATGACAAAAACCGTATGATCTTCTCAATTGATGCAGAAAAGGCCTTTGATAAAATTCAGCACCCATGTATGTTGAAAACTCTGGAGAAGATTGGGATCAAAGGAACTTATCTTTACTATGTAAAGGCCATATATGACAAAACCTTAGCTAGTGTAATACTAAATGGAAAGAAGCTGAAAGCATTTCCACTAAACTCGGGTATAAGACAAGACTACCCACTCTCACCACTTCTATTTACTATAGTCCTCAAGACCCTAGTTAGAGCAATTGGGAAAGAGAAAAAAAAATCAAAGGGATCAGAATAAGAAGAGAGGAAGTCAAATTATATACCTTTTTGTGACAACAAGATCCTATATCTGGAAGATCCAAAAAACTCCTCTAGAATATTGACTGAACTTCTAAAAAGATTTAGCAAAGTGGTAGGCTACAAGATCAACACACATAAATCAATAGCTTTCCTAAATCTTTAGTAATCAGAGAAATGCAAATGAAAAACACATTAAGATATCACCTTATGCCAGTCAGAATGACAAAGATGAAGAAAATAAACAATAATAGATGCTGGAGGGGCTGTGGAGAGATAGGCATGCTAACACACTGTTGGTGGAGCTGCAGACTGGTACAGCCCCTCTGGAAAGTAATGTGGAGAATCCTCAAAAAACTAGGGATGAGCCCACCATATGACCCTGCTATTCCACTCCTGGGAATCTTTCCAGGGGATTTAGAATCAGCACATTATAGTGACACAGCAATATCTATGTTCATAGCAGCTCAATTTACTATTGCTAGACTATGGAAACAGCCCAGATGTCCCTCACTGGATGAATGGATCCGAAAACTGTGGTACATTTACACCATGGAATTTTACACAGCAATTAGAAACAATGATATTGCAGCCTTTGAAGGTAAATGGATGGCTATGGAAGAGATCATGCTGAGTAAAATCAGCTTAACCCAGAGAACTAAGGGTCGATTGTCTCCACTCATCTGTGGAGGTTGGGACAAGACCCTGGCCATTGAGAAAGTTGGTCTATTATCATGTGTTAAATCCAGATAAGATGTAATGCTATACAACATAATCCTTTTTTAGAGATATGGGGGAAAGGGGAAGGGAGGGATAAGGGTGGGTAATTGGGGGGGCTCTCCTGGGGATAATTGTAATATCAAGAATCTATACACATTTTATATTATTTTGTTAAAAACTTGCATGGTTGTTCAAAAATTAAAAAAACCCAAAAAAACCCCCAATAATCAGTCAGTAGAAGAAATCAGGAAATCGGTCCCATTCATAATATCCTCAAAAAATAATAAAATATTTTGGAATTAATCTAACAAGGGAAATAAAAGACATCTACCATGAAAATTTTTAAAACATTGAAAAAAGAAATTGAAGAAGACCTGAAAAGATGACAAGATGTTCCATGTTCTTGGTCAGGCAGAATTAATATAATTAAAATGGCCATTCTGCCAAAAGCACTATACAGAGTCAATGCAATCCCTATCAAGATACTGATATCATTCTCTACAGACATAGAAAAAGTACTCCTCAAATTCATTTTGAACAACAAGAAACACAGAATAGCCAAAACATTATTAAGCAAGAAAGACAAAACTGGCAGTTTCACAATACCAGATCTAAAATTATAATGTAGAGTGATAGTAACATAAACAGCATGGTAATGGTATCAAAGTAGGCATGAAGACCAATAGAATAGAATGAAAGAGTCTGAGACAGACTCACAAGTCTTTAAACATCTGATCTTTGAAAAAGGAGGCCAAAATATAACATATAGGAAAGAGCCTATTCAACAAATGGTGCTGGAAAAACTGGACAGCCACTTACAGGAAGTTGAAATTAGATCCTTATTTCTCACCTTGCACAAAAATCAAATTGAAATGGATCAAGGAACTAGGAATGAAACCAGCTACCATACAACTGCTAAAAGAAAAATTAGGAGCAAGACTCCAGTTTATGAGAGTTGGCAACAACTTTCTAAATAAGACTCCCAAAGTGAAAGAATTAAATTTAAGAATTAATGAGTGGATGCCATTAAATTAAGAAGTCTTAGCCACAGAATTGGTCAAAACTATAAGAGAGAACCTACATCATGGGAGATAATCATGGCTTGTGATTCCTCCAACAGGGGACTAATGTCCAAAATTTACAAAGAACTCCAAAAATATAATATCAAAAACACAAACAATCCAACCAACGAATGGGTCAGAGAGCTAAACTCAAATTTCTCAACATAGGAAATTGTGCAAGCCAATGAATAATGAGAAAGTGCTCTAAATCATTAGTAATCAGAGAAATGCAAATTAAAACTACATTAAGATTTCACCTCACTCCAGTCAGACTGGTAAAGATGAAGAATATAAAGAGTAACAAATGCTGGAGGGGTTGTAGGGTGATGGGAACACTAGCACACTGTTGGTGGAACTGCAGACTGGTACAGCCATTTTGAAAAGCAGTGTGGAGACTCCTTGAAAAATTAGGGATGGATCCACATACCATTTGTCCCAGCCATCTCTCTTCTGGGTATATTCCCAGAAGAGCTAAAATCATCACATTACAGTGACACAGCAAAACGAATGTTCGTAGCAGCTCAATTTACAATAGTTAATTTAAGGAGCCAACCCAGATGCCCCTCACTGAATAAATGAATCCAAAAGCTCTGGTACACATATACAATGGAGTTGTACTCAGCTAATATAAATATGATATTAGGGCCTGAGAAGGTAAATGGATGAAAATGGAAGAAGTCATGCTGACTGAAATTAGCCAAACCCAGAGACTCAAGGTTCAAATGTTTTCCCTCATTTGCGGCAGCTACAGTAAAACCCAGGCTTGGGTGAAAGGTAGTCAAGCTTGTGTATTAGACCCACCAAAGGTGTAGCAACACTTAATCTAGCAGAACCATAGATATGTAAGGGGGTGGAGTGGTGAAGGAAGGAAGATAGCTAGGGATCTAGGGAGACAATGTAACATACTCTTTACCCTTCTGAGAAGCCAAATAATATTTATGTAGTCATGCAGTCATTTAATTCAGGAAAAGTCACAATCTTTCATGTGTGTGTGTGTGTGTGTGTGTGTGTATGTGTATACATTTATAACTATTTTAGGGTGGAGATATAGAAAATCAAGAGACTTGGGTGTGGGCAATGGGGGAATGATTCTAGATTAGGATTAGATGCATATCATATTGCAACTTTATATGCATTTTTGATTTACAACAATCCAATTCCTTAATTTTAAAAAAACACTCACCTTCTACAGGAAGTGCCTACCCTATTTCTCAATTTAACTTATTACTGTGCACTGCTAGACTTTGGCCCCCTGTAATTCCTCAGTTATCCTGAAACCTTAATCTAAGTTCTTAATTTAGCAGATACCAAAAGGAACAACATATTTCATTTATTTTTTTTAACTTTGCATGTTATATGGTGAAAAAATGCATAAGAATCGCAAGAATCCAATTTTTTATTATATATAATTTGCTAGAGAAGGGATCAGTTCATGTGGAGATGATTTGGATCACATGCACATGAAGAACAAGATCTTTTAAAGTCATTGTGCGAAGATATTTCCTTCATTTCAGCTATTTACTTTGATATAATATGGGACACGAAATTAAAAAAAAACCTGTATATGTAAAAATGGACTGCCTTCAAGGTCAAACCTAAGTACCTGGCAGCTGCAGAAACCCATGAGAATTATTCTACTTGTAGGTCCAACTGGACAGCTCTGATCAGAGCACTGAACACCTGGAAGAAAAGGGGAAAGTCAGAGACTTACAGCAAAGATGGAGGAGAGTAAGAAAGTACTTGGAGAAAGGAATCAGTGATGGGCTGGAGTGAAGACCTCCACCCTGAGCACTTCACGGACCATGGCTTGGAGTTAGGAACAGAGTTGAACTTTGGGAAACATGAAAATGGGTGTCTGGGCTGATTGAACAAGGTACTTACGTGGGAAGTGGACAGAAAGTATTTTGGGTCCTCATAGATTAAGGGCACCACTTGGACATTATTTCTTCTCAGCTTAATGATTATATTCCAAACCTTTGATTCTTATGGCAAATCTGTCTTTGAAATTGTGATAGAACATTGAATTATAATATTCTAGACAAGTGTACAATCCCAAGACCAGAGACAGGTTAAGCTTTGTTTACGTGATATCAAAACAGCTGAGTCGAGCATCTTTATTCCTTGTATAACAGAACCTCCCCAGCCAGAAAGCAAAAAGCATAATAAACTGACATTCTGTAGCTTTTACTGAACAAGGCGATGACTGAAATTTTAGCTCTTATCTAAGTTTTTCCTGCTCAAGAGATAGAATACAAATAATCCATACAATTTCATCTATGACAGTTCTTTGTAGGGGTGGGTATCCCAACACTTCAAAGAAAGGGGTGGCTTAGATCTGCTCTCCAGAGATTCCAAAAACATACTCTATCTGGCTTTGTGGCAAGCTGCATGGAGCAATCAACTATGCTTTTCTTCCCTTCTCCTTCCTTGTAATCCCATGGCGG
This sequence comes from Aplodontia rufa, assembly GCA_004027875.1. Lineage (NCBI taxonomy): Eukaryota > Metazoa > Chordata > Mammalia > Rodentia > Aplodontiidae > Aplodontia > Aplodontia rufa. The sequence continues at coordinate 31,122 of PVKS010014128.1, read as the reverse complement.
AAGCCTCTTTCTGATCACTAAATGACTGTGTTAAATCATAGGCCAGGTCATACCTTTAGGATCATTTTGATTTAACCAAATAAGGGAGCTCCTTTTCTCTCAGTCCACTAGGAAGGGCAGTTTCCTACCGTGAAACATCTGCTACCATTTTGTCCCTTAATCCCTTCTTCACTATTTTTAGCAGCGTATTGACTTATGTTCTGTAGGGTTCCACAGTGTGTATAATTTTCTCCCCTTGCTTATGCTAAACCACTTTTTGATTTGTATAATGTTTCATTTGTTTATTCTAATGATTAGGTTTTGACTCATTTATCCTAGAAGAGCAATCGGTTCTCATTGTGAGTGGGAATCAAATACCTGGCTAGGTTTGTTAATGTGCAGATCACTGGTCCCTAATCCTAGGGGTTTTCTGGTTCAGCAGGTCTGGAATAGAAACCAAGAACCTGAATTTCTAGCAAATTCCTGGGTGAATCACAGGATTGCATTTGGAAAACAATAATTTTAGAGAACTGATAATATCTTCACACTTTTTAATTTTCATATTATGGAGTCTTCTTTGATATTTCCTGGTATCTTGTGGCTTCTTTTCTTTTCTGTTGTTTTTCGAGCAGCATGTGGAAGGAAGATGCTGTCCCTAGAGTGCAGAGAGAAGTGGAGACAATGTGGACACAGCTGAGCCATAGTTGGCATAGGTGGCTCAGTACTGCCCACTAGGACCGAAGTGCCCCTCTCTTCAGCATCCCCGAAACCAGGCAGCAGTCGTTAAATAAAAATCCTTAAGAAACATTGACCTTGGAGCCTCATTCAATGTGTTTTCTACAAACTTGGAATCTTTTCTTGGTCCAGAAACCTCAAAATTACTTTGCCATTAACACTTGGGGTAAGTGGTAGGGCTTTACCAGAGGAAAAGGACTGCCTCACCTTGGACTTAGGAAGTATTAAAAATTAACGAGGTATCAGTATTTACAGTATGATAAACTGCAAGGCATCTTCCCAACCATTTACTCTCTCTAGTGCTCCACAAGCCCATATCTGTACAAAGATGTTTTAGAAAACCAAATGTCTACTGTAGCCCTGTGGATGTCACTAAGAAAATGGAAAAGAGAAAAAATATTGCTTTTTTGCAGGGGTTTATGACAATATATGACATATTTCATGTTTTTTATTCAAGGGGACATGTGGCTGAGACCACACGTTGGCATTTGTATTTGCTGTTTATGCTAGGTGAGTCAGATCGGATGGGAAGGGTAATTTGTTGGTGTGAATGTGTGTCAGTGACACTGAAAGGAACTGTTGGTGACTCATGACACTGGGGGTTATGGCAGAGAACCTGTGAGCTGTCAGCCCATTCCAGGTCTGAGCTTCCTTCTGGAAAATATTGGTATCATGACATTAAAATCTTGCTTCATAAAGATGGTGATATCCCACCAGGAAGATTTTAGGTCTGGAACTATTCCCTCTATGTGCACGTTCCCCATTGGAATCTACTTCTCTTTCATATGAGATGTGTGCACGGACCCCTTAGGTGATTTGTTCTGCTCTGGGGTCCTGGCTGGGACAATGTTGATGAGCCTGTAGTTCTTTATGGGTGACTCCAGATATGCTCTTGACGATGTTCTTTGAAGGCGATTCGTAAATTTTCCAATAATATCCCTTATAAATATGTAGATACTATTCATTACATGCACCTAATATGAAGATGAATATGAATGATTGCTTTTGGTTTTTAAAGAGAGAAGGACAGTGAAAGAAAAAGAGAAAGAGAGAAACAACTTTATTTAGTTTTTCACATGGCCTTCGTTGCTCCAACACTTAGTTATATACGTGGTGCTGGGGTTTGAACCCGGGTCCTCATGCATGCCAGGCAAACTCTGAAACCACTGAGCCACCACTCCAGCCCCTGAATGATTGCTCTTAATATCTTTTCAAATATTAACTCATTTACTACTCAAACCAATCTTATGAAGTCCATATCCTTTTTAGAGCCATTTTATAGATGAGAAAAACTGAGACATGGTCTGGCCTAATGTTACATGCAGAAAAAGTGGTGTGTATCCAGAGCTAGAACTAATATTTTCATATTAGACCCCGTGCACTACTCCATGAAACTCCTGAAGACTTTTCTGATGAGATATGTTATGTAGAAGTGACTAACTTAAACTTGAAAGGTTGTTATGAAACCTATTAGGAAAAAAACTTCTTGTGACTTTTTAAACAAAGAGGTGAAGTCAGCCCATCTTAATAGCTTTTCATTTCTTACTGTAGCTTTGGAATCAAGTACAAACATTGTGGCAGAGGCTTCTAGGACATTGGGCAATATTTGCTAGATTCCTTCCTGAGCCTACCTGCCCCAGTCACATAAGATTGCTCAGAGCCTACCAGGATAGTGTTCTATTTTTTACTCAAAATATCTCTTCATTCTGGAACAGCCTTCCTTCCCATGCCCTACATGCACACCTTGAACTCTGTATATTCTGTTCTAGAGCATTCCAATTTTTTGAGTGTCATGTCTGGTTCCGGATACATTGAGATAATGGTTATTGAAACTTCAGGACAACTGGGAATGCTCCATCCTTCTCCTGGTCATTTACAATCATATTTTTCCCTTATCAAAGAGCTGATCTGGATGGACTGTCACAGTTCAGTACCTCTGCTTCTTCCTGACTTGATGCCACAGTTCCTGCAGCAGCTGCCTCTGCCTCTCTGGCAGCTCTCTTCCTTGGTTGCAGTAATACTTCCTGACTACTGTTAGACTCAGGGGATTTCTCCAGCCTCTGGTTCACTCTGCCTTCAGTGCTGTTGGCTGCTCATTGGTCAGCATTTGAACCATGTCTTTTTCTGATACCTTGACCTACACAATTCCTTTATCCCAAACTATGTCTTGTAAATCACAAAAGGCCACTAGTAGATTTTTCTACCCTACAGCACTGGTGCCAATTTACAGTAATCCAAAAAACCTTTCAGAACATTGAGATTATAGTGAAATCTTGGGGCCTATCAAACCCTCAGAAGTCACAATGTTGGATTCACTCTACTTTTCCATTACACTGTCTTTGTGGTAGGTTGGAGGCACATGTAAAATATAATGCAAATTCCCCTTTATGCAGGGGAGGCCACAGGATTATTTTTCTTCTCTTAATGTCCATGTAATTATTGATGCACTTGTCTTCCCTGGAAATTTGTTAGATTCACTAGAGAAGGATGGCATCTTTAGGACTAGATGAAAATAAATAAGTTTTAGTCAGCTTTCTGTTGTGTAGACAAAATACCTGAGGTAAATCCACTTAAAGGAGGGAGGGTTTATTATGGCTCCCAGTTTGAAAGGTTTTAGGTCATGGTTGGTTGACTTCATTGCTTTTGGGCCTGTGGCAGGGCAAAACATCATGGTGGGAGTGCATGATAGAGCAAAGATTCTTGATTCATGGCAGATGGCAGTCAGGAGAGAGACACAGAGAGAGAGAGAGAGAGAGAGAGAAGAAATAAGAAGATGAAAGGAAGGAAGAAAGGGTCTGGGGTCCCACATCACCTTCAAGGAAACACCCCCATGTGACTTGACTTCCAGTTGGCGGCACCTCCTTAAGGTTCCTCCAACTCCCAATCCCACCACAGGTTGGCAAACAAACTCTCAACACTTGGGCCTTTGGGGAGCATTCAAGATCTAAACTATAGCATAATGATTTATGAACAAATGAATGAAAGATTTGGGATCCATCATGTTACCACAGTACAAGCAAACATAGCTAGTCCCCATCCGGATCCTTAAAACTTTACATCAGACTCATTCTCCTTCCTGTGGCCCAGCAGCAACTTCAAGGCCTGATTCTGTCTCTGGCATGATTCCTTCTGTGCCATGTTACAGTCTGGAGGACAATGGGGCATTGAGCTGTCCCTACATGGGAAAGCTGCTGGGCAGAGAAGTCAGGGTTCCAGGACATTCTGCCCAACGCTGTCTCTTCACTAAACTACACAGGCTGTTTTCCCCTGTCTGGCTTGGGCCACTTGGCTCCTCTTGACTCAGACTCCACCGATCCCTTTTCTGTGATACACACCCACCTGCTCCTTGGAGCCAAGTTCTGTGAGGCATGTGGCTTTCTTTTGAATGCCCAGGCACCTCAGAGCTTTGGCCCTACATTGCAGGGCAGGGGGATTTGCATATATAAATGCTCACCACATTGGACCAATGTGAGTCTCTCAGTCTCCAAAATGTTCCAAAGACTGAGTTTTCTAAAATTGGCTTATGCTGTGCATAGTTGAGAGGATATAGAAATCTGTGTATAGAACATAACACTCATGGTAAACCTATCTTACAGAGTGAACAGTGTGCGGGGCATTGATTTAATACAATGTAATAAATGTGCCAGTCTCCCAGGAGAGGCAAATGGCATCCACATTCCCTTTTTTACTCCTTTGTCTTCCCATTCCTTTACCTCCTCTTTATTCTCACCCCCTGATTCTCCTCCTCCTCCTCTTTGTTCAATAAGCCAATGATTTCCTGGTACATAAATAAATAAATAAATAAATAAATACACAAACAGAAAATAAATAAGCTGTGAGATTTGAAGAGGAATTTTTAAGCTAGAAATCTGAAGGTGGGGGGATAAGGCCACAGAAACAAGGTAAACACTTAGGGCAAACATTTTAAACCAAAATAGCCAGTATTCTGGAGCTGGAACAGAGACCTCATTGCTGGTAAAGAGGCTAAAGTGGATTAAATTGAGCAAAACTGGGTTTGGAGATAGCAAGGAATTTTATTTTTTGTTATTTCTGTCCACAAAGGTATGCTGGAAGGTTAGACTTTAGTCTTAGCAAATATTTGAAGTTTTTTTTTTTTTTTACCTATTGCTACTGTTACTGAAACTTGCATTTGATGTTGGTTATGAAATATGTCTTTCTTAGAATATATGTGTATATACACATATATATTTTTTATACATGCACACACTTTTTTTTTCTTGTTGAACCATGATAGTAAAAATGATTAGTGGAGTTGAAATCTGTAGCAATGCACAGAACGCTTGCTACAGTGTTTAGGAGAACTGAAATATGCAATAATTGATTTTAACATGTGCTGTAATTGGTTCCACATGCATTGCTGTCAACTGTGATGCATCATAATTAAACAGACATGTTCAAAAACTGGCCACTGAAATGAGCATTCACTGAATTTTCCAACTGTGCACAGCTTGCTGCTTCTCTGCTCCCTCGTTTTCCAATCAGAACCCACATTGCCAGGTTTTATTTTGCTGCTGTTCCCCTCCATGTTTTATCTATTTTACCCCTTCAATTTTTAAGTGACCTCCTGGAGTGGATTCAGGCTCTTTCCCCACCTTTTTTTCAGATGGTCACATATTTTACTGGTGATAGATCTATATGCAATTTCTTAAGTCCTCATAAATCAGATGTAAAATTGTAAGAATGGTCAAGAATTTGATACAAAATAAGACACACACAGCAGCAGATCCATAAATGTTTCATTGTTTAGACCCTTCATCCCTAAATGAACCAGGTTTGAACTCTAATTAGGACATTCACTTGAAGTAAGAAGGCACAGGGTGTGACACACACCCACTTCTAGTTCCCTATCATTTGTATGACGATGTTCTTCTATTTGACCTCTTTCCTTTCTGCTTATTTCTACAGTCATCAGAATGCTTATGTGCATCCAGGATGGGCTTACCTCAATAAAATGATTGTTTTTCTTCTCTTTCTTAAAAAAGCAATAGGACATAGATGAAGGAAAATTGAATTAGGATCTGGGGTCAAGTCCCAGCTGTGTTATTCTGAATAATATTGGAAAGCTCTCTGATGTTACCTTTCTCCTTGATAAAATGAGAATGATACTACTCTTTCTATTGTCATCTCAAAGTTTAGGACAATGGAATGAAATGCAAGCATGACTGGAGAAGAGTGACTTTTCAGTTTCTGATATCTTTATTCTGAATTAGCATGCACGAGGTCTGTCTTTGCGTTTTGTGTCACCGTAACCTACTGTTTCAATCAAATGAAGAACTGCGTCCCCCACCTGCCCTCTAGCATCACACCTATTCTAATCTCTTAACCACACACATGGCCCTGTGATAGCAGAGTGTGTAATAACAAAAGTTAGTTCACCACCCATTGGTAGTTGATTAGGGTACATCATTCACTGCAAGCTCCATAAAACCAATTTGGCAAGAAGGGACATGACAGCTCCTCCCCATTATTTCCTTTGTACCATTCTCCTGCTTATTCTAGTCATGTGTCATGGATGGAGATTCCTGTTTCAGTGGTCTATGTCTTGCTTAGAGCGTAGACTGTGACACAGGCTTGATCAATCGTGGTGACCCTTCCATCTGAGCATAGGACATAGTTCAACCTGTGGCCAAATGACCACGCTGGATCAAGGAGGGTTCTCCTTTATGCTTCAGTGGCTAACAGCTGTGAGACAATCTTCTCTGGTCTCCTAGGAAATAAGATGTGATGATATAATCCTAGTGATGTACCACCAGAAGAAAGAAGCCATACTCTTTACCATATGAAGAAAGGTGAGATAGGGACCCATACATAGGAAGAACATGCTAATTCAGGAGTTTGGATATTAATGCTCTATCTGAGGAGTAGGCGGCAAAGATCTGCTCCCACTCTGTAGGCTCTCTGTTCATGCTCTTGTTTTCTTTGCTATGCAAAAGTTTTTAATTTGATGCTATTCCACTTATTGACCTTTTGTTTTATTTCTTGCACTTTAGGAGTTTTATCAAGGAAGTCATTTCCTATGCTGACACGTTGGAGAGTTGGCCCTACGTTTTCTTCTAGGAATTTGGAAAGGTCAGGTGTGTTCTAGATGAGTAGTACTTCCTCTAGTTCCTACTGGAGTCTTTATTTCTTGGTTAAATGCCTTAAGGGGCAAACTATCTGGAGTGAAGAAGTAACTGTGAAGGGACATTGGTCTTGTATCTCAATTTGTCTCCTCATGTTTTATTTTCTGAAAGGGAAGAGTTTCTATTTTATGGCCAGGTCCAAGCAGGAACCTGACTGCCACTTTAGTTAGCATGTTGACAGGGACTCAGACTCTGTATTTTCTTTTCCTCTTTATTTTGCACACCAATCATCATTGAATTACACCTCCCCGAATGTTTCCCTCCACTCCACTCTCTGGTCAACACAATCTTAGGGTTACAAGATTGGCCATTACTTGGGAGAGAGTCATGGCCTGTGATTCTTCTGACAGGGGTCTCATATCCAGAATCTACAAAATCCTCAAAAATCTCAGTCTCAAAAACACAAACAACCCAATCAATAAATGGGCCAAAGAGCTAAATAGAAACTTCACAATAGAGGATATTGATCAAGCCAATGAATACACAAGAAAGTGCCCTAAATCACTAGTAATCAGAGAAATGCAAATGAAAATTAAGATTTCACCTCACACCAGTCAAATTGGCAAAAATGAAGAAAATAATAATAGATGCTGGAGGTATTATGGAGAGATAAGCACATTAGCACACTGTTAGTGGAACTGCAGACTGGTACAGCCCCTCTGGAAAGCAGTGTGGAGAATCCTCAAAAATTAGGGATGAATCCACCATATGATCCAGCTATTCCTCTCATAAGTATTTTTCCAGGGGATTTAGAATCAGCAAATTACCATGACACAGCAAAATCTATGTTCATATCAGCTCAATTTACAATAGCTAAATTATGGAAACAACCCAGATGCCCCTTACTGGATGAATGGATCCAAAAACTTTGGTAAATATATACTATGGAGTTCTACTCAGCTATTAGAAACAATGATGTTGCAGTCTTTGAAGGTAAATGGATGGCTATAGAAGAAATCATGCTGAGTGAAGTCAGCCTAACCCAGGGAACCAAGGGTCAAATATCTTTACTCATTTGTGGTGGCTGGAGCTAGACTCTAACCAGTGTCAACTCTCATATATTAAACCCAGAAAAGGTGTAGTGACACACAACCTAAGGTGTACAGATGTATTGGGAAGGAAGGGGGAGGGGGGGAGGGATAAGGGTGAGATATTAGGGAGGGGCTCTAGGGGATAAATATAATTTTAAGAAAAAAAAATATATATAAGAGAAAAATCACAACTCTACAAAAAAAAACTAAAAAGATTGCCCATTACTTTTGATCCACCTTTGGATGGTGTGTGGTGCATGTACAGTGGGTTCTAAACTTAGGGTGCATCTGAATCCTCTGGAGAGCTTCTGAAACACAGCTTTCTGGGCCTCATCACCAGAGATTTTGATCCAATAGATCAGGCTGGAATAGAGACTTTCCATGAATCCCTTGGTAATATTGAGGCTGCTGCTCTGTGCATCAGACTTAGAGAACCACTGCTATATGAATATTAGATCAGATTAGACCAACAGTCATGAGACGAGTCATGACCTTTAGGCAATTCACTGAGCCTCTACAGGCTTCACTCTACCCACCTATGAAATGGGAGATTTGATCCAGACGATCTTTAAATTTTCTTTATAATGTCTGCAAGCCTGTGAATAAACAGCTTGCTATATCTTATTTGGGGAAGTCAGTATTGTCACTGTGGTGTTTACTTTTCCCCTTTAAGAATGTTATAACTTAAAAATATAATATCTAATTTCTACAGAAATTGTAGAGTTGGACACACAGCAGCAATAGAATGGGGTACCAGATGATGTGAATTTTAAGGCCCTCACAAAACACTACAATCAAGCAACGCTTTTCCTCTGAATACTGTACATAGGTTTGCAACTTGTACCTCAATAATTAGGCACAAGTTCTAGGATTGAAGTGATACCAGTTCAACACTTTCTCAACCGTAAAGAAGGGTCTGTAGAGCTGGGGAAATACAGTTGTGGAATAGTAAGAATTTGGGGGAAAGAATACAGAATCTCCTAGCACAAATGGTGCTTTTCCACTCCCTCCTACCATTGCATTCTGTGCTTCCCTCGCAGATCTTCTTGATGTGTAGCCACGAGAAGATTTTCAAGTTCTTGTCCAGAGACAGATGGAGTTGTTAGAGAAAAGATGGATTTTGGCAGCAAGAAATATCTGAGGAGATCTTCTGATGTGGAAGGGAGAGAAAAATAATTGGGTCTGATTTTTCTCTCTCACCCCAAGTGCCTGGCAAAAGAAAACTACACCAATGTGCAATACAATACTGTCATTCTGAGTGTTATGGTTTGCATATATGGTGTCCCTCAAAAATTCATGTGTGAGACAATGCAGGAATGTTCAGAGGTGAAATGATTTGATCACGAGAGCTGTGACCTAATTTGTGGATTGATCCACTTGAATGGATTAACTGGGTAGAAGAAGTAGGGCACTGGAGAGTTGCCTTTAGGTTGGTATTTTGTCCTTGGTGATTGGAGCTCTCTCTCTCTGTTTCTCTCTGCCACACCCTTTCACCATGATGTTCTGCCTTACCTTGGGCCCAGAGATATGGAGTTGGCCAACCATGGATTGAACATCTGAAACTAAGCCAAAATAAACTTTCTGTCCTCTAAGTTGTTCTTGCCAGGTCTTTTGGTCACAGCAACCCAAAGCTGACTAAAATAATGAGTGTGAACAGGAAACTTTCCCCTTTACTTTCGAGGAAAACTAAGTGATGGATGTAAAGGAAAATATGTAAGAATTTGGCAAATAATTTCTTTTTTCATAAGAGCTACTCTATGATAACCTGTTGTTATTCAAGGATGCCAATCAATGAGTATCATAGAACACTTGTTCATTCAGTCAATATGTATATGTTAGGTGCCTAATATATTCTAGTAGTATCAAGCTCATCTCCACACTTAAAGGGATCTCCAGTCTAGATGGGAAGATGACAGGCTGCAAGGTAATTTTATGAGTTTAAATAAGAGGGAGCAGATGCTACCAGGAGTAAAGCTTGCAGGTATATCAGCGAAGACTCCCCATGGGGAGCAATCAGCTCCAATATGGGTGGGAGTTGGGTCACACAGGAAGAAGATATTCTTTCCAGACTCAATGGCAAATGTAAAACTCCAAGAGGGGAGTTCAGATGACTTTTAATTGTGTCATGCTCCTGCTGGCTGGATTTGAGGCTGGAGGGAAAGCAAAGGTCCATGTTTTGTCTGTTTCAATTCACTGGTTTAGACCTGCTACCACTTCTCACAGAGTTGATTTTTTTGGGAGGTGAGATGGGGTGGTGGGTCGTGGAACTAACTGATGGTGTCTGTCCACAGCTAAATAACTGTGGTGCAGAGTACTTTGACTTTCTCTTTCCTTCCTCTGTATGGTTCATCAAGATGCTTTGTCTCATTTCCTAGGCATAGTTCCTTCATTACCTCCATCCCCAACCTCTACCTTTCCTGGATCACTTTGAAGTTAATCTCCTTGCTGTAGGTATTAATTCATTTTCTGAATAGATACAATAAATAATGATAAATATCTATGAAGAAATGTGGTGTTTAAAGGAAAAGAAGAAATGGATATCAGGGATTCTCTATATTTTGGAGGATTGTTTTTCTATTTTGGGGGTACTAGATTCTCTTCTCAAATGATTGTTGGAATTGGATTAGACCAAAATAGTGTTAGGTTTTCTGGTTCTCTCCTCAGGGGCAGAACGGTTTTGGCAGCAGAGAACTCCTTCCTGAAGGAACCCTGAGCCTTTTTGGTAAACTATCCTCCTAGTTGTCTCTAAACTTAAATTTTTTTTTTTTTTTTTGGAAAACAGAATGGACACAAGGAAAAATCTATACCCCAGAAGAGTTTAGCCAGTCTTGGAAATTACAACACCTTCTTCATGGTGACCACTGGTCACCGTCATTCTTAACATAGCCTTTGGACTGCTGAACAGTGGGCACTGCTTGGCAGTGGGGAAGGCAAATGACTTTAAATTATGATTCCTTCCCTCAAGAGACAAGTGATATTGTTGGATGGCCAACACCCACACACAAAGATCCATCACAATAAACAGTGACACTTGACAAGTCATGGAGGCTCTATTGATTGTTTTTAAGTGTTGGGCACATCCATTCTGCATTTTTTTCAGGTTTCAGAATTCATTAGGCATTTAGCGTGTCATTGTTTGGATATTACTAACCAGAGATGTAAAGCTTCTGTTTCAAATATCTTTAGCATTTTGCTTTCAGTCCCAGAACTTTCAGAGGAACGACCTGATTCAGATCAAATTTGATCTACAGCTATGTAACTGATCAAGTTACATAGAAGGTTTAATATGTTATTTAGACTGCTATTTTGCAAAAAGCATTCTGAAACTAAGCTGAATATAGGTTACAGGATAGGCATTTACTTAACCTGTGGACCTGTGATCAATAAAAGGCCCCAAACAATAAATATTCCTCCAAATAATTCCAGAAAAAAGGAAATTTGAGAAACAACCAATAAGACACACCATGTACCAAGAATTCCAGATCAGCTTTGAGTTTTGGAGCATTTAGGGAGGGAAGAAGAAGGCTCTTCTGAACTTATTTCCAACAATCTTTTCAAGGCATGTAGCAATTGTTTACACTAATATTCTCAAATTTTAGTGTTCATTTGAATCACACAAGAACCTTGGAAATTCACATTCAGCTTCAATGTGTTCAGGTGGAGCCTGAGCTTCTGCATGGGTGTCAAAGTCCCAGCACATTCAGAGTACACTTCGAATAGCAAGAGTCTAGAATATGGTGGGAAAATTTTGGAGGGGCAGTGTGAAAGCAGGATCTACGTGTTTGAGAAACTGAAAAACAGGTGACTTGATGTCAAGACACCTAGAGGATAGCCAGGAGGTGGAAAAGCAACTCCAGGAGCTAGCTGATTGGATGCATCTCCAGGGCTGCCTCCAACTTCAGGACTGGCTCTGCTTAGGCGCTCATAGTCTGGTGGACTTCTCCTGCTGTTCGGGAGTAAGGCAGATTGGAGGCTGGTAAAAGAGTAAATATAATGTCCTACCACTATGACTTTGCCTGATGACCCAGAATTGTTCTGATCCAGAATTGCTCCCAGAGTCACATAGTATATGAGGTACAAGAGGGAAGCCTACCTCTTCAAGAGGAGATGTGTCCCTCATCTATGCATCTATGCATCCCCCAAATGATGAATAGCTACACATGAATAGCTAAGAAGAGAACATTGAAGGGTGATGTAAATTAACCTGTCCATGTGGAGAAAAATCCAAAGGAGAGCTAGAGCTCTGCTTTCTGAGGTCTCCTTTCTTGATGCTTAGGACCCTGTGCCCACCACAAAGCCAAAGGCCTTGATACCTGAGGTTGGCATACTGCTTTCTTCCCAAAAATGAGAGGAAAGAGAAACTCTAGGCATTGCTTTCCAAAATTCACTGTGCACGGGAACAACCTGGGGAGTCCATTAGTATTCAGATTCTGATTGATTCCATCTTGGTGGGCTCAGGCCCAAGAATCTGCATTTCTAGTGTGTGTGATGCTGCTGCTGTCTCCACCTGGCCTCACTCTCAGTTGGAAACCTCTCAATCATCAGCAGACCCAACTCAGACTCCAGGGAGCTGCAGTACTACTGAAGATTAGAAATCATAGAGACCTTTCTTTGTGTACATGGTGCTAGGGTCTGAACCCACATCCCTGCACATGTGAGGCAAGCACCAGAACTGCTGAGCCACACTTCCAGCCTGTTTATTTCTCTTTTAAATGATATTTTTGTTGTTTTGATTTTTGATATGCTGGGGATCAAACCCAGGTCCTCAAGCAGGCTAGGCAAGAATTCTACCACTCAGCTAAATCTGTAGCCAAACATTGAGATTTTTGAAGAGATCAAATTAAGTGTTTTGCAGAATATCCCACATTCTGAAATTATCTGATTGTTTCACCATGATATCTATTATCTTGTTCCTTTATTTTCTGTAAACTGTAAGTTAAATCTGAATGCTTGATAATCTTTCAATTAAACATTTTTGGCAAGAAAAAAAAAAGAAAAAAAATCACAGAGCTAAAAAGAATTAGACCAAGACCCAGTTAATGGTTTCATTTTATCACAATAATTGCAACAAGCCAGCACCAATGAGAGGCTATTTGGAAGGTTATTTCAATATTTGTTGATTTTGATGTTACTGATTTGTTAAAAGGAAAAACTATGTTGAATATTGGAGACTGCTAACAAAGAGGAAAAGCAAGTAAATTCAAACTCTTCCCACTCCAGGCTCTCCAGACTCCACTCCCAACCCTCTCCTTTACTGGCAATTTATGAGCTCTTGGGCCGACTTCCAAGTTACCAAAGTTCAAGTGTGGAAAAAAACTAATCTCCTGGAAAATCTCCTGATGTGTATTTTTCTTTCAAAACCCAGGCTGATTTTAACTTAGCTCCCTCTCTACTGTGCTTTGCAGGCATTATGCCATGGATGCACACTGCTGCTCTGGTTTGTGGCTCTCCCCTCCCCGACTCGGTATTGATACCAGATACAGAATGGAATTTGTCAGGGCAAGTCACATATTACTACTAAACCATTAATTCAGTTAGTGCATTAAAAGTAGGAAGACTGATTTGGTACATTCTATTTTGGCTGTCAGGCCTGATTTGAGCTTATTTCTCATTGAGTATTCCATATCAAAGGCTGGGATAATAGAATTACAGGACATTAGGATTTCCAATCTGAAAGGGACCCTGGAGATCATTTAGTGCTGCCTGCTTACTTTAAAGATGAGAAATCTCTATTTTTCACTCGTTTAGGAATCTGAGAGATGTGCATGGGTAGTCACCATTCCCATGTATGGGATTATGTGTTCAGGTGAAGGGGGCAGAAATAGATTCTTCCTATTTAATTATTCTTGATCTTGGCTTTGGCTTCATCCACTGCACACACCCTCTGGACAGCACACGTTTTGCAAAAATATGCAAATTCTTCAGTTCCCTACAATTGGAAAATAAGTGCAATGTTTTTACTTAAAGGCCATTTTATACATTTTAATAGTGACCGCATCACTGGCATCTGTAACAGATGTTATCCAGTATAGGCAACTTTTTCTAAGTAATCTAGCTGGATTTTAGCTGCTGAAATTTTCTGTATCATTTGGTGATCATATTTCATTTCGGACTTTTGAACAGGACAGATTGTCCACCTGGATCTCATTTTGCCACATTTTATTGATGGCCTGATTCAGATCTTTCAAGTTTGTGCTAACTGACCTTGAAGGAGTAGCTTGTTGTTTAAATTTTATGACACAGACAAGTAAACTGGCTGCAAATTATGCAACACAATGGTGATGAACAATGAGTTAGAGCTTTTTATTAATATTTATTGCTTGTAGTTAAGGAATTTAGTAAAGACTGCTATTATACCCATTCCTGGGACAAAAATCTCAAATTAACTTTACTGCAAGCACATGTGTAACAAGTGAGAACCACATTTTTGTTTGCAAATCCAAGCTCTGTTCTCCTTGCTGCCTTCGTGTGGCTACTTTAATTCTTTGAATAACGGTAGTTTTCCCTCTCCCTGGCTTGTTATTCTGAGAAATTTACACAAGCCATGAAAATCAGCTCAGACCCATCATATGAGAACCTGAATGGTGTTGGATGGGAACTACGGAGATCAGACAAATAAATAATCAGTCCTACCCATAACTCCTGTCTGTCTATGAGAAAATTGTCCAACAAATTAACTGAAAGACATTCCTTTTACAAAATTCCTGGCTTGTACTCTTCAAGGCTGATCATGAAAAACACAGAGTCAGCTGAAATGGTCAGCCTAGAGAAGCCTTAGGATGTGAGATTATTAAAATGTGATATAGGATCCTGTGGCAGAAACTTAGTAGGAAAACTAAGGCAATCTGAATGAAGTATGGACTGTAGTTAATAATGATGTATCGATATTAGTTTATAAGTTGTGGCAAAATTACCACATGAATGTCAGATGGCAACAATTTAGGAAACAGGGTGCAAGGCATGGGTGAACTCTGCGCTCTTTGCAACTTTTCTAGAAATAAAAACTATCCTAAATTTAACAAAAGTTTATTTAAAATAATGCTTGTCATACGCATTAAGCCTCTGATATTCCTATTTTGATATGTAAGTATGAGAACTGACATCAAGGAAGTGTCAATGATAAGTGAATTTCCACCACCATCAATTCCATGAAGTCCTCAAAAAAACTCTGCAAGATATTTATTTTGATTTTCACATAATAGCTTTGAAAACAGAGAAACCAAGCTTCAGAGGGAACAGTTTCTTTGGTTCAAAAATGGAAGAGCTGTGTTTGAACCGTCACTTGTCTGACTCTAAGGCACTCATTGAATTCTTTCCCCACGTGGACCTCATATTCATGGTTTCCAGAGATGGGGCAGAAGTTGGAAAAAAGGGAATGGAAATAGTGGGAGCAGGTGTGCATTTCTCTGTTTTCACAGGTATGAAGTAAGAGTCAAATTCCTTGTAGAGCTGTTCTGAAGATTCTTTTTCTTTCTTTTTTATTTGTTCAACATAGTCTTACTTATTGGAGGGAATCGTTACATATTCATGCATACATGGGTGTTGACATAGTAAGTTAAGGCTGATCCTAGTCCAGTTTCTCCCCCACCCCCTCATCCATTCCCTGATCTCATATCTCCTCGTAATACCCCCATGCTATAATTGGAAATGAGCATGTACATACATATTAATATTTGAAATTTCTGAGTTTCTCTGCCTGCCTGTGTATGTCTAGGCTTCACATGGGAGTCGAGTGTTCCCAGTTGTATTGATAATCCCCCTTTTTCCTTCCTCCCTTCTCCCCTCACCTTTATAGTTGTGGTTCCCCCAGCTTGTTCTGCAGATTGAATGAAATGATAGAAAGGGAAGCCTGACCTAGCACTAACCCTCATTTGATGTCAGTTCTCATAATTAGATTTTAATAAGAGGGAACATCAGAGGCTGAATGAACATAAGCATGGGGAGCTCAGTAGCACTGTGTCTGGCTCCTAGGGATATAGGTGTTTCCAAAGGACGGTCCTTCAGCCTGTCTTTTCTCTAAGGGCTGGGGTCCAGATCAGTTTTTGATGAATTTTACTATTCCCTTGCACTTCATTCAATTAGTTTTTTTTTTTTTTTTAATCACCTCTGCAGTGACTGTGGGCACAGCCTCAGCTATGCAGAGGTGTAGTTTCAGGCTCTGGCAGCTAGCAACATCCTGACTCACCTGGGAGTAAGTACACAGGACTTCCTACCACCCAAGTGTAGCCATACTGCACCCTCTTCATCTCCAGCTGCACATCTGGGTCATGAGGTGACTTAAGGGCTTGGAGCCCAGGTCCTTTGAGAACCTGACTCAATAGATGAGAGGAAAGCCCAGAAATCTGTGTTCAAAAATGTTGTCGGTGGGGGTTGGAGTGGTGGCTTGGTGGTTTTGGCACTTGGCTCGCATGCACAGGGATGCAGGGTTCAAACCCCAGCACCACATACACAATGAATGTCTGAGCAACGAAAACTGCATGGAAAACTAAATAAAATTGATTCTGTCTTTATCTCTCTCTCTCTCTCTCTTTAAAAAAATGTTGTTGGTGAGTTAGCCTTGGATCTCTTTTCTAAATATGAATCTCAAAGAATCAACATTGCTTCTCATCTGAAGGGCACGTAAAATCCCACTCAACACTGCTGGCCCTTTAGAGGGTAGTATTAATTTACTGACTACCAGAGGAATACACAAACTATACTTGTGGTCAAATTGCCTACAGTCCTACCTGCCTGTTTTGTAAACATAGTTTTATTGGACCAAGCCATGCTTTTAGTTTACATGTTTATATAGCTGCTTTCCTCCTACCGTAGCAGAGATGAGAAGTTGTGACAGAGACTGCAAAGCCTATGGTAATGATCTGACCCCCTTTTTTTTTTTGCTTGTAAATTGTTTTATTTTTTTAATTGAGAAATTTATTTGTTGAACAATCATACAAATTTTTAACAAAATAATATATAATGTATTTAGATTCTGAAGATTAGATTTACCCCCAAGAGTGCCCCCTACAGTTACCCACCCTTATCCCTCCCTTCCCCTTCCCATAATATCTCTAAAAAAAGTATTAGGTTATGTAACATTACAGGTTATCTGGTTTTAACACATGATAATAGACCTCCTTTCTCAATGGCCGGTGTCTAGCTCCAGCCTCCACAGATGAGTGAAGACATTCGACCCTTTGTTCTCTGGTTTATGCTGATTTCACTCAGCATAATTTCTTCCATAGCCATCTATTTACCTTCAAAGGCTGCAATATCATTGTTTCTAATTGCTGAGTAAAATTCCATGGTATATATGTACCACAGCTTTTGGATCCATTCATCCAGTGAGGGACATCTGGGCTGTTTCCATGATTTAGCTATTGTAAATTGAGCTGCTGTGAACATAGATATTGCTTTGTAACTATAATGTGCTGATTCTAAGTCCCCTGGAAAAATACCCAGGAGAGGAAAAGCAGGATCATATGGTGGTCTCATCCCTAATTTTTTGAGGATTCTCCACACTGCTTTCCAGAGGGGCTGTACCAGTCTGCAGCTCCACCAACAGTGTGTTAGTGTGCCTATCTCTCCACAGCCCCTCCAGCATCTATTATTGTTTATTTTCTTTATTTTTGCCATTCTGACACTGGTGTGAGGTGAGCCAATGAATACATGGAAAGTGCTCTAAATCACTAGTAATCAGATAAATGCAAATGATCTGACTCTTTACAGGAAGCTTGTCAAACTATAGTGCAGAGGACAGAAAAGATCTGCATTAATAATTAGTCATAGGAAAAGATTCTCAAATTTTAGTTTACTTAAAAATCTCCTGTGATGCTTATTTTAAAATGTAACCCTTGAATATTCTGATATAATAGGCCTAGAAATAGCCCTTTTTAGTAATGCTTCTAGACCCACTATAAATAATTTTGGCCTTTAAAACAGCTGGGCTTGGATACCACATGACTTCTAGCATCCAGAATATGTTTAAGTACTGCTAAATATTATGTTGGGACCAAAATTTATAAATTAAAAATGTTGCAAATTCATATGTTGAAGCCCTAACCTCCTGAATGACTGCATCTGATAATGGGGTCTCTAAACAGGTAAATTTAAATGAACTTATAGTTTAGCATTCTAATCTGATTGGACTGACATCCTAAAAAGAAAAGAAAAAGACATCATCAGAGGTCTCTATCTCTACATGTGCAGAGGAGAGGCTGTGTGAGGACACAGTAAGAAGGTGCCATCTGCAAGTCAACCAGAGAGGCCTCACCAGAAACCAACCCTATTGGCACCATGGTCTTGGATTTCTAGCCTCCATTCCTGAAAAAATAAAATCTGGTTATTTAAAGGCAATTTGTGGGGACTGGAGCTATGGCTCAGTGGTTGCAGTGCTTGCCTGGCACACGCAAGGACATGGTTCAAACCCTAGCACCATGTACACCACGAGGTGTTGAAGCCACGAAGGCCACATGAAAAACTAAATAAAATTGATTCTCTCTTTCTCTCTCTCTCTCTCACAGTCCCTCTCTCTGAAAAAATAAAATAAAATTAAATTAAAACATTAAGGCAATCTGTGGAATTTTGTTATGGTGACTTGAGCTGACTAATACAATCACTAAATCATCAAAATAAGGATTTAGAATTTAAAGTATTACTTCCTTTAAATGCCAGGTAGAATAGGAAGCAGGAGGTGGATGAGAAACAGATAAACAGAAATCTTGTAAATGTTTGCTGAATAATGAACTCAGGCATTTTCCTGCCTGATATGTTTTTTGAGCTTCATTGAGGTGTAGTTGATATACAACAAGCCACACATATTTAAAAGGTACAATTTGATATGATATGCTTTTCCATTTAAAACTGCCACCATGATCAAGAGAATCAACACATCTGTCACCTCTCAAAATATCCTTGTATACCTCTGTAAGTCCTCCCTTTGTCCCTTCCTGCAGTTGCCTATAAGGTGCACCCACTGATCTACCTTCCAACCCTATAAATATATTGAGTAAATCTCATTTTTAGGATATTCTTTAAACAGAATCATACTAGGTATAGTCTTTTTTCTAACTAACAACAATTATTTGGAGATTCATCCATGTTGTTGCTTGTATTAATAGTTCCTTTTATTACTGATGAATACTCTGTTGAATAAACCATAATTTATTTGTTTATTTACCTATTGATGGGCACTTGGTTCATGTCTAGTTTTAGGATTATTACAAATAAAGTGTCTATGAATATCCAAGAACAAAGTTTTACATGGATGTATGATTTTATCTTCATAAATGGAAAACATCTATTTAATATTTTAGGAGGTTGTTGACCTATTTTCTAAAATGATTGTACTATTTTACAACCCTGCCAGTTGTGCATGAGAGTCCTAGTGGTTCCACATCTTTGCCAGAACCTGTTACAGACAGTATTTTTTTTAATTTAAGAGCAAAGGACAGTAAGAGAGAGAGAGAGGGAGGGAGAAAGGGAAAGACAGAATCAATTTTTATTGATTTTTTTTTCACTGCTGAGCCACTGCTCCAGTCCCAATTTTAGGACATTTTAGTGGGTTTTTCATGCAGTGATGTATCATTGTAGTTTTAATTTGTATTTCCTTAGTGATTAATGATGTTCATATATCCTCTTTGGTGAAGCATTTGTTTTGCCTATTTAAAGTTTCTAAGTTATTGAATTTTGACAGATCTGTATTCTGGATATAAGTCCTTTACTGGAAATATGCTTTACAAATGTATTTTCCCAGTCTGTAACTTATCTTTTAATCCTTTAATGAATGTTATTTCAGTGTTATTCCAAAAGAAAAAAAATAATTAAGTGTGTTAAGAAATACAATTTATTGGGGCTGGAGCAGTGGCTCAGCAGTTATGGTGCTTGCCCTGCATGTGCAAGTACACGGGTTCAAATCCCAGAACCCTCATACAACAACTAAGTGTCAGAGCAACGAAAGCCATGTGGAAAAAATCTCAATAAAAATTGATTCTCTCTCTCTCTTTCTCTCTCTCTCTCTGTCCTTCTCTCTTAAGAAAAAAAAAAAGAAATACAATTTATCAACTTGTTCTTTTTTTAACAGAAAGGGGGCAGGAGGGAGAGAGAAAAGAGAGAGAGAATCAATTTTATTGAGTTTTTCATGTGACTTTCATTGCTCTAACGCTTCATTGTGTATGTGGTGCTGGGGTTTGAACCAGTGCCCTTGTGCATGCCAGGCAAGTGCTACAACCACTGAGCCACCACTCTAGTCCTATCAAGTTGTTCTTATTAGATCATGCTTTTAGTGTCATGGCTAAGAAATCTTGGCCCAATTCAAGGCTATAAAGATTTTATACTATGTTTTCTTCTACAAGTTTTATAGTTTACATTAAATTCCACAATCCATTTTGAGTTATTTTGTATATAGGGTACAAGGAATGGATCAAGGCTTGGTTTGATCTTTGCATTGGTGTGTCCAAAACACCTGATGAGAACAACTTATTTTGGCTTTTGGTTTTAGAGATGTAGACGATAGCAGTTCATTCATGGGGGCCAGAAAGCAGATAGAGAAAGGGGAAGAGGCCACAGGGAAGATGCACCCTTCCAGGGCATGCCCCCACTGACCTCCTTCCTCTAGTCACTCCCCACCTGCCTACAGCTACCACCTAGTCAGACTATTCTAACAAGGATGGACTGATTAGGTTACAGCTCTCACATCCAATCAGTTCAACTCTGAACATTCCTGCATTAACACAGAAGCTTTTGGAACACACCTCATATCCAAACCATAGCAAGATTTATTTCTTTTCATCTACCACATGGGCTGAGTCACCTTTTATGAAAGAGTGTGAATAAAAATCCGTTGTCCCATAGATTGGCTGTGGCTTTGCATGCTTTTTTTAGTAGCTAGAAAGCACAGGGAAGTATTCTATACCAAGAATAAGCCTGGTTCCATATTATGGAGCCTTGTAACACCCCCATAATTTTTTTATTCAGAAAAAAATCCATTCACTTAATTATTTTTATTGTTGATCCTTGCATACACAATTTTATGTCAAATAGTGGTAAAAATTTCTAGGGAAGCATGAGTCCCCTAATCACTTTCTGTACCCTCTTGGGTATCCTTCCAGTGAGTTTCCCACTTCCCAAAGGCAAGTTCTTTTACCTTTAAATTTTTAAGTAGCAGTATTATAATTATTGACTTTCTATTATGGAAGTTGAGGATTTAGTTTTGCTACCTAAATGCTTCACCACCAATACTCTTCATATTGTGTTTTTTAATTTTTTTTAAGAGAGAGAGAGAGAGAGAGAAGAGAAAGAAAGAATTGATTTTATTTATTTATTTATTTTCTCCAGTACTTAGCGGTGTATGTCCTGCTGGGGTTTGAACCCGAGTCCTCACCAGGCAAGTGCTCTAACTACTGAGCCACCACTCCATCCCCTCTTCGTATTGTTATAATAAAATTTTATTAAATAAATATACACATCTGATAATGTTGTTTATTAAGAATTAGGATCTCAAGTTCTCCATATCCTCACAAGTGCTTGGTACATCAGACGTGCATGTTTTAGTAATTACGGCAAGTACGTAGTGGAATCTCAATGTGGCTTTAATGTGCCTCAGAGGCTGAGCACCAGCTTCCATTTTTGGTACCAGATCCCACTCTTGCTCACAGACTTTCACAGTCTTGCCTTGTCCCAAGCTTTTCCGAGGGTCTTTGGGGCCTTTTCAGTAGTCACATCTTCTTAGTTTCCTCCCCACGTTGACAAGTCAGTTGCCCAACAATGTCCACTTTGCATTTTCTAAAACCACATTGGTATTCTCCACATGTGATTACTACAATTTCTATTCTCTGTCAATTTAGAGATCTAATTTTTTCTTTCATCCCTTTGCATACCATTTAAATATATTTTAGGAGAAAAGAAAAAAATTAAAAAGGTGTTCAGTAAGGTATATTTAATAGGAAGTCCACGACAATTTAAAAATGCACTCTGGAAATACATAGTGGAAAAGTTGCACCTATCATATCAGATGCAAAAGGTGAGTTTTAAGCTTTTCTCTGAGTTTTAAATTTAAATACTTACACACACATGTTCATGTGCTACTGAGCTAGGGTCTACCTTCTCTCAAAGTTGTTTTGAGGTGGCTGTTAAGAACACTTCTCTCTCCTATTTGTTTTTCCCCTAAATTTCAGACCTTACTCTATGTGATCCTCCCTTGACTTATTTTCCTGTTCAGTTATATGATTTTTATAAAATTTCTTTACTGTGGTTTTCCCATTCTTGACGACTTTTCTCTTTATCAAGCACAGCCAAGTGAGACCAAGCTCTTCCTTCATGCATCTCCTATCCACCTTCATGGCCAAGTAATTTCCCTTGGATTCCCTAATCAGTGATTTCCACCTCAGTGGTCTTCTTCCTTGCATTCTCCTCAGGCTTATGGGAAAGAGTAGACTCCTACTGGGACAGCATTTGATATTTCTTTCTCTTTTCATGAGCTGAATAATCTTCTGGGTTACAGAACTTTTTCCAAACCTCTCTTTTTATTTCTTCATTCTCACTCTGATCCTGTATTTGATGCTCAGTGTGCTCTTAAGAAACAAACAGACTGCTCATTCTCTTTGTATTTGCCTAATGTCTCTAATTACTCATTTCCAGAACCATATCAAATCATGTTCAAAACTGGCTCTGGGGCATGGCAGGTGGGGATCCTGATGTGTATAGTTGCCAATTTCCATGGAGTAAATACCCCGCTGGTTGCTGATAACAAGACACAAAAGCAAAGGTGGATTTGGGATGAAATATACTCTATCTCATCATATCAACCTTTCACACACAGATACAACAGGAACAACTACAAGACCCTAAATCATAGTAAAATTTAAAAAAATATTTAGTGGTGATGAATTTTGAATAATTACAACTTTTGTTTTAAATGTAGTTTGCATGATTATAAGTTTATATAACATCATTTAAAATACTGCTTAAAATTTGAGCTAGGATCATTAGTAGTATGCATACTTAGAAGTTTATATATCATTTAAAAATACTGCTTACAATTTTAGTTATGAGCGTTAGTAGTATTCATTCCTACTTGTTCGTACATGCACACAACATAATACGAACAACATATTTTTTAAGAGTGATCATTATTTTAGCAACCTGTCCTGAAAATTTAGCCATCATTTTTTGAGCTGCTACAAACTAACTCCAGCACATCACTACATTGCCACATTGTCAGTGTTCAAATTTAGTTTGCTTCACTTTCAGCCTCTTTTGCTTTTGCCCATCCTCTCAAGTTTTTTAATAGTAATTCTTCTTTTCTAAATTAACCATGATGATCTCATTTTTCTATAACCAGTCATGACCTAGTTTCCTATAAGGCATCCAATTAGACATAAAATTCCCCATGTTGTTAGTTATGAAAATTATACAAAACATTTAAATTACCTATCCAACCTCATGTCAGAAAGAACATAGCTCTTTGAATATCCTTCACTAGTGTGCATTCAATTGGACCATAGAATCCTGAAGTGAGACTTCCCATTAATTTTCTATTGCTTCATAATAAAGCATCCTAAAATTCAGCAGCTTTAAACAACATTTGTTACATCACACAGTTTCTGAGAATCAGAAATCTGGCGGTGGATTGGAGGGGTGGTTTTATTACTTTATTGCTCCATACTTATACTATCAATTATACCTGGAGTCATCTCAGGGCTCCACTGGGGTCAGAGAATTCAATCCTAAACTTCCTCAAGTATTTGTTGCAAACTGGTTGCTAGTCAGAGGTTTCAGCAAGATCTCCCCATCCCCATAGGGGTAGTTCACAAAATGGCTGTGTTTCCCCCTTCCCAGAGAAAGAGACAGAGACAGAGACAGAGAGAAATGCAGTCCTTTATAATCTCATTTATTTCAAAAAGAACATGCCTTCACTTCTGCCATACACATTAGTTGTATAGGCCAACCCTAGGGAGGATTCTACATAAAGATGTGAGTTCTAAGAGGAAGGGATTGTTGGGAACCATTTAAGACTCCTACC
Source organism: Aplodontia rufa (assembly GCA_004027875.1). Taxonomy (NCBI): domain Eukaryota; kingdom Metazoa; phylum Chordata; class Mammalia; order Rodentia; family Aplodontiidae; genus Aplodontia; species Aplodontia rufa. The sequence continues at coordinate 7,234 of PVKS010014128.1, read as the reverse complement.
ACACAACAGCATGAAACTATTGAGCTGGAAAGAACTGCAAAGATCAACTCCAAAAATGTGAACTCATGGAGGAAGGGATGGTGTGTTATTTTCCTGTTAATTCCCGGCACTTCACAATTGTCGCACTTTGCCAACAGTTAAATAAATGTGAGGGAAAGAAGATTTGTGTTACACGTTCTCCTTTTACTGAGACAGAAATGGGAACACTTCGTTGTTAAGTGGCTCATCATTCTATAGTCACATGAAAGGACAATTTGGGATTCTTGTAGCCATTCTTGATCTTCCAATGAGACAATGTGGTTTCATAATGTCTTCACACCAGTCAGGGTAATGATTTCCATATTGCACAAAGAATCCAAAACAAAGCAAAGGGACTTTGGTTGAGTTACCCCATGTGACCAACTCAGCATTTGAGTTTCTATTCCTAGTCAGTCGTATTTGCTGATAGGTGGGGCACACATGCTAGCTACAAATAAATAAATAAATAAATAGTGACGTAAAATTTGAACACTCTCTTAGCTAGAGGAGTGACACATCTCTGAGAAACTGAAAGAAACTTTTGCTTTCTAATAAATAAGCGTATGATGTTTCAAACGCTTTTAGTTATAACACGTTCAAATGCATATCTTTTTTTGCCAGCTATGTTTCCTTTGCAGTACGATTTTCTTACTGTTAGAAGAAAAATATATATGCTCTATGTAAACTAAGATTAGAAATGTCTAGAAATGCAATTATTGGACCATTTTCCTTCAAATGCAACAATATGTAGTTAATCAAAAGATAATTTATACTTTCTGACAAATTGCTTTTTGTATTAGTGCTCTGCTTTAAAAACAAAAAGACTTTTTGTATAGCACTGCCTAATTAAAACAATGCGTGCAATCTTGCTAGATACTCTGCCAGAGTTTTTTCATTGAATGTCTTCATTTCTGCCCAGCACCCTTAACAGGGTTAAGGGGCATCTATGGTCAGTTTGCTTTTTTGATTCTAGTATAGCTTGAAATTAATTTGGAACTAAAAAAAGAAAAAACAATTAAAAACTCCAGAGAAGACCAAGATGGCTATCACTCTGGCCACAATGGAATCAATCTAGAAGGGGATCCTAAATTTCAGGACAAACATTAAACCAAGTGTGCAACTGTGGTCTTGATTTATTTTTGGGAAACCATGTTCCTTTTGTGTAGAAATTTCTTATGATTCAGAAAAAATACTGAATCATATGGAAGCAAAATATTCACAGACAGCATTTTTTATGACAATGAGGTTTCCTGCCTTCTGGTACCCCTACATCCCCACTCGCGCTTTAACACTTATTCCAAGTGTGCTTGCGGTAGCTTAGTTCTTGGGTTCTGGTTGAAGGGCTGCTGCAGTGAGGGTTGTACTCAAACGTTTATTGACTCTAGACTCTCCTCAATTCCTGGCTTCAGGCAAGCCCTTACTTAAACTAGAACATCCCCAGCACTTTTGCTTATTTAATTCTCCATTGGCACATTATAATTATACGTAATAGTGAGATTCATTGTTACCTATTTGTACTTGCACATAGCATAATTTGGTCACTTTCGTTCCCCACTAGCTCTCCTTTCCCTCCCGACCTCTCTCCCCCTGGTCCCCTTCCTCTATTCTACCATTCCTTCTTTTATTTTCCTGAGATCCCCTCTTTTTCCTCTCTGGCCTCTTATATGAAAGAAACTTACAACCCTTGACTTTCTGAGTCTGGCTTGTTTCACTTAACATAATGCTTTCCAGGTCCATTCATTTTCCTGCAAATAACATAGTTTCATTCTTCTTTACGGCTTACTCTTTTGAATACATATACCACATTTTCTTGATCCATTTGTCTGTTGACAGATATCTAAGTCACCAGCATTTTATTTTAAACAATCCAAGAAGAAACTACAAGTTAATAGCCTGACATAACAAGTGCAAGACATTATTGAATGATCTTTTATTTTTCTATTTTTATATTTTTTCAGAGCTGGAAATTGAACCCAGGGACTTGTGCATGCTAGGTAAGCTCCTTACCACTGATCTAAATCCCTGGCCCTGGATGAACTTTTAAAATTTTATTCCACCAAAAAATTTCTCAGTCATTGGCATAGGGTCCGGCAAAGTTTTTGGGATAAAAATGCTTTGAGAGGACAGTGGGATTATGAGGGAAAGCTCCTCCTCCTCCTCCTCCTCCTTCTTCTTCTTCTTCTTTTTTTTTTTTTTTTTGCCATGCCAGGATCAAAACCATGGTCTTGTACATGCTAGACCAGTTTTCTACCACTACATGCTATTCCCAGAGTGTGACTTCTTATCTACTGTGCACCATTTCTATATATCTGTGGTGTTTAAGTCAGAGGAAGAAATGTCATGTAAATATTTAAACCACATGACCTGCAAATTGGCTAGTTTTCTGATAATTCTGTTTAGTGAAGTTCATTTTCCTACATACTTTATTTTGAAACTTCTGGTATATACTCATCAATCTTTCTTAATAAAGCATTAATAAATAAAATAATAATCAAATAAAAATAAGTATTAATGCTATTCTGCAAAAGAAATAGTAACAGAATATAGATCAGATTTTGGTCAATGTGATAAAAGCTTTTTTTGTGTAAATGAACTTTAAACTTAGTACAAATGAATTAGAAATGATACATATTATATGATGTGTCATATATGATGATATACCATATAATATCATATAATATATAATTATATATAACATTTAATGCTTATATATAAATTATATAAATATAATAATTATATATAGAGAGATATTTTATATATCTATTTATACTTATGGAGAGAGAGAGAGAGAGAGGGAGAGTAAATAGTTTCCTTCAAAATAACACAAAAAGTTTATACATATATTAGTAGGAATAACCCAGAGAACTAACCAGCACATAAAAGCCTTCTTACACGGAAGATGTTTATGCTATAAATAGTTTATGATGAAATTTTCTTTGAGTGACTCTGTTTTGTTATCTGGTATTAAACAGTTTTTATTCAGTAACTGTGGTTCTTTTCCCTATTACTGAAGATTTATTATGTTTTCACTTAGAGTAAACTTGACTTTAAAAAGAAATAGTTAAGAAAGAAGTTCTGCTGCTGTTGGTTCCCTTTTTGTAAATAAATGTTTACTCAAAGCATAAAATTTCTCTTTGAACAACTGAGGTCTCAAATGGGAGAAATCTTCCAAGCCATGGCATATTTTTGTGATACAATATGACTGCTCACTGAAATGTCATTATAAAAATGTGTATTATAATAGTCACTAAAAATAAATAAATGAATGAAATTACACACATACATATAAATGCATGCACATGTGAAACATGTATACTTTTTTAAAAAAAAGATGGACGGTGAGAGAGAGAGAGAAAGAGAGAAGCAATTTCTATTTATTTTTTTCATGTGGCTTTTGTTGCTCCGAGATCTTGTTGTGTACGTGGTGCTGGAGTTCGAATTGTGTACTCATGCTTGCCGGGCAAGCACCTTAACCACAGAGCCACCACTCCAGCCCCGCATGTATACATTTTTGTGTAAGTACATGGGATGCCCTTTTAAAAAATTAAAAATTTACTAATATTGCCAATTTTAAGAGCAGTTAGTGATGAAAGTCTTTTCTAAAATATACTTTGATCTTTTGACATTCATGATTTTTTTCTGTGATGAATTAAATTTGGTTATTTATGTGAGAAACCTGAAAAAGACAATAGAATGCAATACACAAGATGATATAATTAGGACACTATTCTTCAATGTTTATTAAACTTATTAAACTAAATAATTACTAATTGCTGTAATGAAGTCCATTGTTAAGAAATTGCATTTCTTTTAATACAGCAAGTAATTTCTTGAAAAATAACCTATGATACTTCCATGGCAATGCTGTTTATCTGAACCTTGATCATATATGCAAAAATTGGAAACATGAATGTCTTAAAATAGAGGATTAATTAGATATTATTTGTAAAAGCATAATGCTCATAATACTGTATTTTTTTATTTAAAGAGAGAGAGAGATGGGCAGTGAGAGAGAGAGAGAGAGAATAAATCTTTATTGAGTTTTTCACATGGCTTTCATTGCTCTGATACTCAGCTGTGTACATGGGTGCTGAGGTTTGAACCTGTGTACTTGCGCATGCAGGACAAGTACCGTAACCGCTGAGCCACTGCTCCAGCCCCCATAATACTGTATTAAGCAAAAAAATAAAATCAGATATACCCCCTTAATCCAGTGTGATAGTTATTTGTAGTTCTTAGAAATGATGCATTTGATGTCCAATTCCTAAATGTACATTCATGCATATATATGTGTATACGTACGTGACTATGTATATATTCTAAGTATACATAATGCAGATATTTTGCACAAACATATTTAAACATGATAAGAATTATTTAATATTGTATTTGTTCCTCAACAAAAAATTGGAATTGTTAGTAACAATGTGAAAATTTGTGGGTACTTCTGGATTCACACATTGGAACACAGACAGAAACAAGAAAACAGATGGTTGGCACCATTGGGAAATGGTTTTTGCTATCTAAGAACCTGTTGCCTTCATGACTTTGGAGAGAACTTTAGTTTGTGTATTTGCTTAAGTAGTTTGCCTGAGTGTTTCCTCTACTTCGAGGCTTTCTGTACTCTGCAGCCCTGTCTATCTGGGATGCCCACAGAAGCCCAACTCAAGTCTTTCATGGCCCATTCCTATGTTTGCAGGAGAGAAGGCAAAAAATGCAGCGAAGCATTTCCTTGGGGCCTGACCTGAGTTAGTTTCGAGATGAATGTGGAGACAGAGGTGCCCACATGATTGCTAATCTTTGGTTCATTTGTGATATTTGAAGCCTCCAAAGTAGGGTCCATGACAGATGCCTCTCTTGCCCAGGTAGGAGAGTGGTACTGTTAATATGTGATATTCGATTCCATTAGCCACATGGAGACCCTGTTCTTGGATTTTTTTTCATATCTTTTAATATATTTTCCCCTCCTTTTATTTTAAATCTGTTTTTATCTTTGAATCTAAAGTGTGCCTCTTATAGAATGCATATAGGTGCATCATTTTCTTATCTTGCTTGATAAAAATGTTTTGATTACATTGTTTAATCCATTCACATTTAACTCTATCATCGATGTAGTTGGATTTACATCTGGCATGTTAGTTTTTATTTCCAATGTTTCATGGCATTTTGTTCCTCTGTTCTCCTTCACAGCTTTCTCTTGCATTAAGTTAGTATTTTCTATAGTAGTATTTAAATGTCTCTTAATGACTTTTTCATTACACATCTCCTCCATATCTGTGGGTTGATTCAATCAATCATGAATCAAGAATATTAAAAATGAATAAAATATGCTAGACTATGGAAACAACCCAGATGTCCCTCACTGGATGAATGGGTCCAAAAACTATGGTACATATATATACCATGGAATTTTACACAGCAATTAGAAACAATGATATTGCAGCCTTTGAAGTTAAATGGATGGCTATGGAAGAAATTATGCTTAGTAAAATCAGCTAAACCCAGAGAACCAAGGGTCAAATGTCCCCACTCATCTGTGGAGGCTGGATCTAGACCCTGGCCATTCAGAAAGGTGGTCTATTATCATGTGTTAAATCCAGATAAGGTGTAATGTTATACAGCCTAATACTTTTTTAGAGATATTGTGGGTAAGGGAACGGAGGGATATAGGTAGGAAATTGGGGGGGACCCTCCTGGGGGTTAAATCTAGTATCCAGAAACTATACACATTTTATATTATTTTGTTAAAAATTTGTATGGTTGTTCAAAAATAAAAATTAAAATTAAAAAAATGAATAAAATAACAAAAATAATACAAATAAAATACAGAATAACAACTTTTAAACATTTACATTACATTAGGTATTATCATAATTAAAATAGATTTTTTGTAATTATCTACAGAAGATTTAAAGTATACAGGAGAGTGTATGTAAGTTATATACAAATACTATGTCATTTAAATAAGGGACTCATGAATCCTTGGATTTTGATATTTATAGGGGATCCTGGAACCTGTTCCCACAGACACCAAGGGTGAGTGTATGTTTTTTTAGTTTTGTTTTAGTGGTTTCTCTAGTGTTTGCTATGTATGTCAAAATTTATCAGAATCAGCTTCAGACTCATTTAGTTGTAGCTATTTGTAGAAGTGCTTCAAATACATAGCTTTTTTCTATTATCCAATTTTTATGATATTGCTATGCATACTATGTCTATTAATGTGACAAACCAACAATGCACTGTTACAATCATTAATCTCCTTCTATAGTCATTTTCTTAGCCCAGCATAGCTTTGTTCTCCTTGCACATTCTTTACACTGTTATTGGTGAACATTATATAAATATTACATATCGATGTAAGATAGATCCAATATTACTTTCATATTATTTTACACAACTAATTTTAAAAATTGTTAATGAAAATAACAATGTGCATGCATATTGTCTCATATAATTATAAAATTACCTTGCCCAGTGTTCTTTGTTTAGTTGTATGTGAATCCAAATTAGTGTCTAGATTCACTTTGCTTTCAGTCTGAAGGACTTCCATTAATATTTCTTATCAACATAAGTCTGATAGCAGCAAGTTCTTCAGTTTTTATTTATCAAGAAAAGTGCAAATTTCATTTTTATTTTCGAAAGATAGCTTTGCCGGATGTGGGAGTCTTGGTTGACAGGTTTTATTTTATTTTATCTTTTGGTGTGTCTGTGTTTGAGAACTTTGAATATTCTGCCCCATTGCTTTCTATCTTCCATTGTTTCTGCTGAGAAATGAGCTGTTCATATTATGGGGGCTCCATCCTAAGTGACAAGTCACTCTCTTGCTGCATTCAGGATCTTCTTGTCTTTGAATTTCAGCATTTTTACTATGCTGCACCTCTGTTTATGGATATCCTAATGTTATCCTACTTGGGCATCTGGATATGTTAGTTTTTCAATAAACATGGAATTTTTCTGCCAATTTTTAAAAAATTTTTTTTAAATTTTTGAACAACCATACAAGTTTTTAACAAAATAATATAAACTGTGTATAGATTCTGGATATTACAATTACCCCCAGGAGTGCCCCCCCAATTCCCCACCCTTATCCCTCCCTTCCCCTTCCCACAATATCTTTAAAAAAGAATTATGTTGTATAGCATTACATCTTATCTGGATTTAACACATGATAATAGACCAACTTTCTCACTGGCCAGGGTCTAGTCCCAACCTCCAC
>PVKS010014127.1:0-30582 GCA_004027875.1 Aplodontia rufa | reverse complement strand
TGTGTGAGGATGCAGATTCAAAACCCGGCACCCACATACACAGCGAAGTGTCAGAGCATAAATCCAGATGAAAAACTAAATAAAATTGATTCTCTCTTTCTCTCTTACTGTCTGTCTCTCTTTAAAAAGAGAAGACTATTAAATAACAGAAAGATCAGTAAAGGGAAGTGAACAGGGGGGTGGGAGGAAGGGAGGAGAAGGGGAATACTGGGGACTGAATTAGAACAAGTTATTCTCTATGCTTTTACAATTATGTCACTGTAAATCCTATTGTCGTGTGTACCTAAAAACAACCAGTAAAAATGAAGGGGAGGGTAGTCAAACTCATGTATTAGACCCAGCAAAGGCGTAGCAACACATACTCTAGGGCAACCATAGACATGTTGGGGAGAAGGGGAGAGGGATGGGAAGGGGAGAATAGTGAGGGAGAATAGGGAGGGATCTAGGGAGACAATCAACAATGTAGCATACTCCTTACCCCCTGAGAATCCAAATAATACTTATGCAATCATTTAATTCTGGAAAATTCACAATCTAAGCATTCATATTGCTTGTAGGGGCAAAATACAGAATAATTAAGAGCCTGGGGTGTGGGCGATGTGGGGGTAAATCTGGTTTAAGAACATATGCATATCATATGTTACTTTATATGCATTTATGATTGTACAGTAACTCAACTCCTTAATAAAAAATTTTTTAAAAAATGAAGAGGGGGGGCTGAAGGAGATGCTTCTGAAAGACTGATTTCTTCTAGATCTTATACATTCAGATTCTGATAAGCAAATGAAACATTCTGTAATGCAAACTGTCACCCTCTTCTTCCTCCTCCTCCAGTGCTAGGGATTCAGCCCAGAGCTTTGAGCATGCTAGGCAAGTGCTCTACCACTGAGCTACGTCCCAGCCCTTTTTATTTTTTATTTTGAGACACGATCTCACTACGTTGCTGAGACTGGCTTTGGACTTGGGATCCTCCTACCTCAGCCTCCCAAATAGCTGGGTTTACAGAGATGTGCCACCCTGCCTGGCTACCTATTGCCTTCTTGATTCGGTCTGTACCTGAACGTGACTCTCTGTAGAACTGAGTGGAAGCCACTTGAGTGGCTGTGAGTGCTGATTCAGTAAAGTCTCTGGTGCGGTGCTGAGAGGTTCTGAGGCTGAAGCCCCTCTCAATCTCTGATGGTCAGTATTTGGACAAGCACCTGCTTAGTCAGTAGGATGAATGGCTGGTATCAGACAAGCCCCATCAGGCTGGGCTAACCCAACCCACAGGCACCCTTTCTAGGCATCACTGAGAAGGTGACCCTGTGACCCTTGTGGAGGTGCTGGCAGATGGAGGGGCAAGCAAGGCAGACCTGAGGCAGGGACCAGAATTTCAACACAGCCTCCCTTCACCCGGCTCCTCAGCTTTCTCTCCTCACCTTTGCAGGGCTGTTGAGGTATGTAATTCACATCATTCTGTGAAGTCCAGCCTTTTATGACTTCTCCAGAAGGCATTTGCATGTGGCACCTGGTCTCTAACCTTGGAGGTTAAAGGGATGGGTGGGGAACCCCAGCCTCACTAGTGGCCCTGGAACCCCCCCTGGATGACTGCACTCACTGAAGCCAATCTGAATGACTATTTTTTTTTTTTTAAGAGAAAAAGGGACAATGAGAGAGTGTGAGAGAGAATCAATTTAATTCGTTTTTCATGTGGCATTCGTTGCTCCAACACTTCATCGTGTGCATGGTGCTGGGGTTCGAATCCGCATCCTCGCGCATGCCTGGCAAGTGCCATAACCATGGAGCTACTGCTCCAGCCCCTGGGCAACTATTTTTTCAGCATCTAGCACAGGCTCTGCAAATTAAATGGAGAACAAGTTAGACAAAGTCCCTCCTTCTCACGGCCCATGGTCCACGGGGAGCAGAGAAAGTACCAGAAGACAGGAAAGAGGTCAGCTTAGTACCAAGTGGGGCAAGTGCTGAGAAGGAAGCAAACAGGGGGCTGAGACAGAGCACAGAAACAGCAGAGGGTGGAGGGTGGTTTTAGATGGAGGGAAAAGTAAAGAAGGAAGCAGGGACACTGAATCCAGGGGACAGGAAGAGACCTGTCTGGGGAGAGTAAGGTTTGGGGAGTACTTTCCAGGTGAAGAGATGTTTAGAGGGAGATATTTATAGGGATTGAAGTTTGTTTTGTTTTGTTTTGTTTTATTTTTTTAGAGAGAGGGACAGTGAGAGAGACAGAGAAAGAGAGAAACAACCTTATTTAGTCTTTCACATGGCCTTCGCTGCACTTAGTTGTGTACGTGGTGCTGGGGTTCGAACTCAGGCCCTCATGCTTGCCAGGCAAGCACTGGAACCGCCGAGCCACCGCTCCAGCCCTGAAGTATTTTTTTTTAATCAAATTTTTATTGAATTTTTCACATGGCCTTTGTTGCTGTGACACTCAGTTGTGTGCATGGGTGCTGGGGTTTGAACCCATGTACTCATGGATGCCAGGCAAGTGCCTTAACCTCTGTGCTACCACTCCAGCCCCAGGACTGAAGTCTTTTTTTTTTTTTTTTTTTTAAAGAAAGAAGAACTGTGAGAGAGAGAGAGAAAAATCAATCAATTTTTATTTAGTTTTTCACATGGCTTTCATTGCTCTGACAGTTGTGTATGTGGGTGCTGGGGTTTGAACTTGTGTATTGGCACATGCTGGGCAAGTGCCATAACCACCGAGCCACCACTCCAGCCCAGGATTGAAGTCTTTTTTTTTCTTCTTTTTTTTTTCAGGGATGAGGACCGAACTTGGGGCCTTGCGCATGCTAGGCAAGCACTCTGCCACTGAGCTAAATCCCCAACCCCAGGACTGAAGTCTTAAGGCAGATTTTTCCATATGGGGATCTGATTGAGAGTGGGCAAAGTCTGTGATATAACCGTGAAGGACACAGGGAGAACATATTGAGGGGAGGGTCCTGAAAAATGAACAATTGTGCTGAGTAAGGTGGCACGCACCTGTAATCCCAGCAGCTAGGGAGGCTGAGGCAGGAGGATGGGGAATTCAAAGCTAGTCTCAACAATTTAGTGAGGCCCTAAGGAACTTAGGGAGACCCTGTCTCAAAATAAATAAATAAATAAATCAGGACTGGAGTGGTGGCTCAGCGGTTATGGCACTTGCCTGGCATGCGCGAGTGTGCAGGTTTGAACCCCAGCACCATATACATGGCTGAGTCTCAGAGCAGCGAAGGCCACATGAAGAGTTAAATAAAGATTGATTCTGTCTCTCTCTCTCTCTGTCCTTCTCTCTTAAAAATAAATAAATAAAATAAATAAATCAACACTTGATTGATAAACTGGCAGTTTGGGGCTAGGGATGTAGGTCAGTGGTAGAGCACTTGCTTAGCATACACGAGACCCTGGGCTCCATCTCCAGCACTACGAAGACCAAAACCAAAAAAAATAAAAAAACAAACAGCTAGGCAGCAATTTGCCCAGTTAAGCAAACTATTGCCCAGAGACGGAATGAAGGCTTGTTAAAATAAATAGATTTTCAGAAAGTTCCTGAAACAAAGAATGAAAATAATTTTCTGGTTTGCAGTGTTATCTTCCTGGGCAAGAACTTTCTAGAATGTAAGCAGCCTTAGCTTTATGGTGTGGCTGCAGGTGGTCTCAGCTCTCAGAAACAGCAAGGTGGTGGTTGTCCTGCTTGGGTGATGATGAGGTGGCCTGGCTAGGATGGGGACAGTGAAGACACAGAAGCGGAGGGATTGGGATATGTTTTGGAGAAAGATCAATGACACTCACAGAACTGATTAGATGGGGAAAGAGAAATCAAGGATGACTGCCAGGTGTGTGCCCTGAGCCACTGAATAAGGGTGGTACCATTTACTGAGATGGGAAAGAAGATGGTAGAGGGTATAAACAGGCTCCAGGACGATGACAGTCATTGAAGGTTCAGTTTTGAAGGTGTTAAGTTTAGGGTGTCTGTGAGACCCTTCAGTAGAAACGTCAAGTGTGTGGTTGGGCAAGTGAGTCTCCAGTGCAGAGCTCAGTCTTGGAGATTTAAGTCAAAAAGTGGGAGAATCGGGGTTGGAGCTGTGGTTCAACAGTTATAGCACTTGCCTGGCATGCGTGAGTATACGGGTTCAAACCCCAGCACCACGTACGCAAGAAGTGTCCGAGCAACGAAAGCCGCATGAAAAACTAAATAAAAAATTGATTCTCTCTCTCTCATTGTCCCTCTCTCAAAACATACATACGTAAATAAATAAATAAATAATAAATAAAGTGGGAGAATCATCAGCACATAATGTACTTAAGGCTGTGGAAATGGATAAAATTTCACCTCGGGAGAGAAGACAGACAGGGAGGAGAAGAAGGGTTGCAGGAGGTGGTCCAGGGTGGAGAAGGAACATAAACAAGGGAAGTTGAGAAAGAGCACCTGTGAGGTCAAGGGGAACCCAGGAGAGTACTGAGTCATGTCACAAGCATTTCAAGGAGCGAGTGACTGCCTGGGTTAAAAGGTGTAAATTTGATGGGTATTCCTAGGAAATGATATTGGTGGTATGGAAGGATCTTAGAATCCTCAATCAGATACTTCCTTCCTCCGTTTATTATCTATGACCTTCAGCTTCATTTTCCTCACCTCCAACCTCACAGATTTGGGGCAAGGTTCAAATACATATTGTACGGGAAAATAGTATTGTGCCTAAGGCATAGTAGGCAGCCACTCAGTGTCTAAATTTAGTGGCACTGACTGAGAAGGGCTGATACCAAGGAAGTGAGATACAGCAGATGGAGGGATATCGGAGAGGAAGAGCGCTCCTCTCACCTCCCTGTTCTTCCTATCTCAACCTGCTCTGGCTAAGGACAACTACCAGGAGGAAACCACAATGTTGTTGCCCCCCTGGAGCTGAACACAGCCCAGAGGAAGACAGCCACAGATGGAACACACAGGCATGTTGTCTGGGAGGCAGAAAGGATTCATGGAACTTGGGAACCTCTTTCATGGGTTTCTGAAATGGCTTCATCCAGTTATCCCCAAGCCAGGCCCTCAAGAGTTAATGTCAACTTCTCCCACCCCTTTACCCTTCCCGTTTACTTCTTAGCATGCACCTACCCCTAGCTTAGCTCAGGCCTCCCTCTCTGCCTCCAGTTAGACTATCTCAGGCCTTGCTTAGCATCCCTCAGAAGTTCCCCATTCCCTTCAATCAGCCTGATCAACGAGCTATTTTTTAAGGGTCTGCTCTTTGCAGAATCCTGGCTAGGCACTGGGATCTAACAGTGAGTCAGAGACATATCCCTCCCTGTGGAGCTTATAATCTAGTAGGGAAGACAGACACAAGTGATTACTTTGCTATTTGCAATTAGGGGGCTTCCAGAGCTCATGGATAGAAGGCCTCTCCCAGATTTGGCCATCAAGAAAGGCTCCTGGGGGCTGGAGCAGTGGCTCAGGGTTTGGAGCACTTGCCTGGCATGCACAAGGACCTGGGTTCAAATCCCAGCACCATGTACATAACTAAGTGTCAGAGAAACAAAGGTCAGATGAAAAAATAAATAAAGTTGATTTTTCTCTCTCTCTAAAATGAAAAAAGAAAGATAAAGGTGGGGAGCTCCTGGAAGAGTTGATGTCCAGGCTGAGACCCAAAAGGTTGATAAAAGGAGTTAGCCAGGGAAGGTGGTAGGGAATGATAAAATCGAAAGCCCTTAGAAGCCTAGCTGGCCGTCCCCAACTGAGGACTCACAACATGCACTGTGGACAGAGGACTCACAACAGGCACTGTGGACACACATAGGGTTATCTGCAGTTTCATAATTGTCACTCCTTTAACCTGTCCTATTTCCACAGTCTCTCCAAGACCAGTTCAGATGAGGCCTCCCCAAGAAGACTGCTTCCAGTTTCCACATCTTAGGGCCATTGGTGGGCTGCCTGCCCCTTGAACCTGCTCTCTCTGGGCACTTTTCCATTCACTGAAGTTGTGTGTTCATCCATTCATCCATAAAATGGGAATCAGGTGTCCCAAAGGGTAATGCTTATCTGTAATCAAATTTACTGGAGAGGCAGAGGCAGGAGGATTCCAAGGTGAAGCCATTCTGAGCAACTTAGCCAGACCTCATTTCAAAATAAAAAATGAATTGAGCTGGGGACATAGCTTAGTGGTAGTATGTTCCTGGGGTCTATCCCCAGTAGTGCACACACACACACACACACACACACACACACACACACACAAATAGAAAGAAAAAAAGGAATCCAAAAAGGGCAAACACAAAGTACAGAGTGGTCAGAGACATTAGGAAGCTGTCTAGCTGCAAATGAGATCAGGTTCTTAAGGGAGGTTCGCAAATGATTTTTTTTTTTTAAGAGGTAGGAAGATAGAATCAATTTTATTTATTTTTTTCATCTGGTCTTTGTTTCTGACACTTGGTTGTGTATGTGGTGTTGGGATTTGAACCTGGGTCCTCATGCCAGGCAAGCGCACCAACTGCTAAGCCACTGCTCCAGCCCCTCAAATATTTTTTTTTTGGGAAGTACCAGGGGTTTAATCTGGGGGTGCTTAACCACTAAGCTATATCCCCAGCCCTATTTATTTATTTATTTATTTACTTATTTTATTTCGAAACAGGGCCTTAAAAGTTGCTTAGGGCCTGGCTAAATTGCTGAAGCTGGCTTGGAATTTGTGATCCTCCTGCCTCATCCTCCTAAGTAACTGGGATTACAGGCATATGGGAGTTTCATTTTTTATTTATTTTATTTTTATTATTTTAAAGAGAGGGATAGAGTGAGAGAGAAAATCAATTTTATTTATTTTTTTCATTTGCCTTTGTTTCTCTGATACTTAGTTGCGTATGTGGAGCTGGGGTTTGAACACGGGTCCTCGTGCATGCCAGGCAAGCGCTCCAAACGCTGAGCCATCGCTCCAGCCCCTTAAATGGGGTTTTTAAAAAATCCCAAATCCAGCCTGTTCAAGGACTTCTGACAGCGGTTGAGTGTTTAGGTAACTTCTTAGATCTCGCTCCAAGTGAAGATTTTCTGTAGCGACCCTCATACCTGGGCAGATGGAGTGGACAGAATCCACCTTCTTTTTTCTATTCTCTCCATCCCCTCACTTGATCTCTACCCACCCCGCGGCCAAAGAACCTTAGTCCGCCCGTTCCAACAGAGGTTTCCAGCTGTTGATGCCTGGCTGGACCCGGCTGCAGGGAGGAGGAGGAAACTCTCTGCCCCTCCCTCCTTCTACATCTCCCCACCCTCCCTCCCTCCTCCCCCCCCCTCCTCCCCCTGCCGGCTCACGATCTCCCTCCCTCTTTCTCCTCCGAGGCTGTCGAGTCGCCTCGCAGCTGCGAGCCCCGAGCGCCCTGCTCCAGTCCCGGCTTAGAACTGAACTGTGCGAGCGCGGGTCCTGGAACCCAGGCCCAGTTGCAGCCAACCGGGGTCTGAGGCCGGGGCACAGCGCTTTGCCTCGGAGGCCCTGACTCCGGACCCAGCCGAGGCGCTGAGCCACAGAGCCGGCCGGGCGGGAGGGCCGGCCGGCGCGCGTCCGGGCGAGTCCGGGAGCTGGACCGCGGAAGGCAGCGAGACGGCCGCAAGCCCAGGGCAGAGGGCAGAGTGCAGAGAGCGGCCTGGCTTGGGGAAGGGCGCCGCCTGGCCGAAACCGAGCTCGCCGCCCGGGACAGTGGCCCCTAGTGGGGCGCGGACCCGGGTGGCCGCGGGTCCCGGGCGACTCCCCCGCGGCCGGCGGGGGGCGTGCCGCCTCCCAGCCCCATCCACCCCAGCTCTGCCCGCCCGCCGCGTCGCCGGGGCATGTGAGCGGGAAGCCCAGGCTGCCAGCCGCGAGGACCGCACGGAGGAGGAGCAGGAGCGCCGAGCGCCGAGCGCCGAGCGCCGAGCCCCGAGCCCAGCGCCTGGCTGAGTAGTAAGTGCGCCCCGCGCGCCGTCGCGCCCCTCTCCCCAGCCCTGCGAAGTTTGACACTCGCGCCCCCACGTTTCTGGGTACACGCGGACCCTCTTCCCTCCGAGTTTCCATCCTTTGCAAAGTTTTTCGACCAGGACCGGACCTTCTCCGACCCCGAACAACGCCGGCCAGTGGCGGCTCCTCCCCGGTAGAGTCCGGTCCTTGTAGAGAAGGGTGGCTGCCTGAAATGGCCGGGGGTGGCTATGTGTTTGTGTGCGCACCACGAGAGCGGAGCTTCGGGTCACCCCCTCCCCCGCCCCTCCGGCTCCTCGCCGAGCCCCCGGCTCTAGGTCTTTTTCACCGGCCCGACTGTGCGCCCAGTTTAGGGATTTCCCAGCAGGAAGCCGAGGCGGTGTGCACCCTCCCCGCGCGGGGCTTGGGTGCCCGCGGCGAGACGCGGAGCTCCCCCGCCCTGAATGTGTGGGGTGCCGGGGTGGGGGCATCCGCGCACCCATTCCCACTGTTCAGGTTCCTTCCCGGGAGCACCAGCCGGGCGCCGCCTCCTGTTTGTTTTCTGTTCGCGCTGCTCGCGTTCCACCCCCACCCCACCCTAGCCTCTTACCACCCCTGCCTCCCACCCTCGGATGTCGGAGAGGGTCCTTTCAGCCCCGTTTCACTGCAGAATCAAATTGTATCTAGGGGTATGGAGCTGCGGAGGGGATGGTCGTTCAGTCCCAGAGGCTCGCCATTGTTTTCTCACCCCGCCGTTCTGTACGTAAACACACACACACACACACACACACACACGTGTGTGTGTGTGCGCGCGCGCACGCGCGCCTGTGCGCGCTCTGGCTCGGGTTGCTCCGTGTTCCCTGACGCGCTGGGATAGCCCGTGGGTTCGCCCCGCTGCCTACCTGGGTGTTTGGGCTGGAAGTGCCCCCTTACTTTACTGGGGCTGGGAAGGTCGGGAGAGCGGGGGTTGCTGGAGAGTCTCGGGCGGAGCCGCGAGTCCGGCCTGGGCGGAAAGTGAATTTTGAACTTCAGCCCTGGACCTTTCCGGGAGGACCCCGAACGCTGGAGAGGCGGCTCCAGCCCTGGGGGTCCACGGCAGCTGCAAGGACTCCGCTGGCGCTCTTGGCAGCCGCCTCCGTGACAGGGGTTTGGAGGAAGCCGGGGAGTTTTCCTGGGAAGTTTGTTTTAACTCTGTGGGAAATTCCGGGCAGTGCGCCTTGGCGCTGGCGCTGGTGAAGGGGTCTGACCAAAGACAGCCAGAGAAGATGCTGCTGCTGCTCAGGGCGGGGTTTCCAAAGACCCAGTTTCTACTATGTTCCCTTAGGAAGTGCGTTGCTAGATGCTGGATTCAGCAGAGGAGTCCTAGTTCCCCACCTACGCTCATCATGAATTCAAGAGAGTTCCTTAACTTTTCTGGACTTTATTCTATGGAAGTAGGCAGAACTGCGCACCTATCTTTCAAACTGGCGTGTAGTGATTCTTTAAAGGGGGGCTGGAGCTGTGGCTAAGTGCTTCAAGCACTTGCCTGGCATGCAAGACAACCGGGATTCAAACCCCAGCGCCACTTGCGCGGCTAAGTGTTGGAGAAACAAAGGCCAGTTGAAAAAATAAATAAAATTGATTCTTTCTATCTCCCTCTCTCAAAAAAAAAAAAAAAGAAAAATAAATAAAGGATACTGGTTTGGAAGCATGAGCTCCACAAGGGTAGGGACCGCCTACTCCACCACTGAGAACCAAGTGTAGTCCAGATATTAAGTTGCCAGGCAGCTGGAGTTCAATTCCCAAAGCTGCCATTGGGGTATGACTTTGGGCAGTTTAACAAACCCCTATCCATCAGTTTGCTCATCTTTAAAATGGTGCTAATATGAACAGTGCCTACCGTGGTGCGGTTGTGAGTGAAAAATCTTAACAAAGCAAAGCTCAGAATGTAGCTCTTAGTTTGGATGAATGGTGGCTGTTGGGGCTGGGGTGTAGCACAGTGGTAGGGCACTTGCCTAGCATGCCAGAGGCCCTGACTTCCATCTGCAGCACTACAAAAATTTAGCTTTTACTGCATTATTATTATTCTTTCTTTCTTTCTTTTTTTTTGGTGGTGGTGCTGGGAATGGAAGCCAGAGCCTAGAGTTTGCTTTGCTAGGCAAATGCTCCACTACTGAGCTACACCTCCAACCTTGTACCATTATTTTTTTTTTAAGAGAGAAAGACAGTGAGAGAGAGAGAGAGACAGAGAAAAATCAATTTTTATTGAGTTTTTCACATGGCTTTTCTTGCTCTGACACTTAGTTGTGTACATGGGTTGCTGGGGCTTGAACCTGTGTACTTGCGCATGCAGGGCAAGTGCCGTAACCACCGAGCCACCGTTCTAGCCCCAACTTTGTACCATTCTTAAGTGATTAAGTGAACCTGTGTAGAGCCCAGAGGAGCACTTTGGGATGTACCCATTTAATCAATATTCATAATTATTCTCTGCACTTCTTTTCCCCTTTTCTGGTTCTGGCTTCTCGGATCAAACTTATCCTATTCCTCATCCAGCTCCACCCTCTTGAGGTTTTTTTTTTGTTTGTTTGTTTTTTTTTTGTAAAAGGCATTTCATCTTCCCTTATTTTTAAAAAATCAGATAGGGTCCAATTGCAGTACCTTTCAGTGGAAATTGGGCCCCAGGAAGGAAATGTCTCCAAAATGGTGTCCCCTAGGCATTCTCAGCTAGGGCTGCTGGCTCAGGATTGGATGTGCATTTGGGTCTCTGGGGCTGTGTGAATTTCCAGAGAGAGGAGCCCAGGTGTTGGGGGCCCAGGGGAAGAGCCTGGTGGGATGGGCCTGGCTGTCCCTGAAGGAGCACTGCTCCCTGGGTGGTGTCTGCATTTCCTGCTTTTGAGACTCACTTGGGAGCCTGGAATGGCCCAGCTGCCAGGGCACACTGGGTATGAAATTTAGGTAAATGAGGGACAAACGTGCCATCTCCAACATTCCACTAGTAGTTGAAGGATATTCTGGGAGTTTGGGTTAAGCGGTAAGCTCCTTAACTAATTATGACCACTGCAGAACATAGGTAAGGGCTAAGCATAGCCATAGGGAGGGAGAGCAGGCCACCTGGGACAGGCTTTCTTGCTGTCTTGCTTTCTCGTACCCTCTTTAAACTCCCCCAGGCATGGGGGAAGATGACCAGAGGGCCAATTCCTGGTGCCTGGAGAACTTGCAGGTAGGTAACTTTCAGTGATGGGACCCAGCATCGTAGCAACTTGTTAAAAGAATGAGCGTCAGGTGCCCGGCTCTATGCTAGGCAGTGGGCAACAGATGAACAAGACAGGTAGCTTGCTTCTTTTTTTCTTTTTCTTTTTTTTGAGGAGAGCTTACTGGGGATTGAACCTGGGGCACTCTACAGAGGAGCAATATTCCCAGCTCTTTTAATTTATTTTGTGAAAGGATCTTGCTATGTTGCTGAGGCTGTCCTCGAACTTGAGATCCTCCTGCCTCACCCTCCAGAGACATTGGGATTATAGGCATGTGCCACCAAGCCCTGCCAGAAGAAAGGGGCTTCTTTCTGTCTTGGTCTCATGACAGAAGTGGCTCATGTTCTGTGGTATGAAGGAAGTAACAATACCACAGGGTAATGGGACAGAGTATATGGGGACAGGTGGCAGGCAGCCCTGGATTGGAGACCAGTGAAGGCTGCCCTGGGGAGAGGACAGCTCCTCACAGGCCTGAAGACGGAGAAGCCAGCTGCACAAAGACAGGAAGAAGGGGATTCCAGGCTGTGGGAAGAGCAAATGACGAAAAACCCCTGCAGACAGAGAAGAGCAAACATCTACTTGGCTGTAGAGGAGAGACCCTGAGGATCAGAGGCTAGACCTGGGCCCTCCACACCTGGTAGGACTGCTTGGAAGCCTGCATTTTATTGCCAGAGCAATGGGAAGCCACTGGAGAACAAGAGAGTGAAAATGGTCTATTTATGATTTTAAAAGATTATTTGGTGCACAAGAAGCAGTAATCATAGTGGCCCCAGGGAAGGGAAATGGTGGCTAGCGGAGGAAAGGTTTTGTTTCCTCTATAGGCCCTTTTGTCTTTTCTGAATTTAATACCATGTGCATGTATAAACTATACCAAAAAACCAAAAACCATGGTTAACAAAGAATAGCTTATAACCTGGAAAATGCATATTAAAAAAGAGAAAAAATCAGGATGTAAAATTGTGTAAGGATCAGCTTTGTGAAGATCGTTTTCGTATACACGCGCCCATCGTGCACACTTAGAGAAGAGCAGACGCAGCCTTCAAAATGTTGCCAGGGGTTAAATGAATGATTTTTATTTTTTAAAATCTTCTGTTGGTTTTTCCAATCTTCTACAATGGTCAGGAATTACTTTTTTATTTTAGATTTTCATCTGGTTTTCATTGCTCCAACCCTTAGTTGTGTGTATGGTGCTGAGGTTCAAACCGGGGTCCACACACATGCCAGGCAATCGTAGCACCGCTGTGATTTCTTTTTTTCTTTCTGTCCAGCCCACGAATTACTTTTATAAGTGGGGGGGGGGGATGTAATTGCTTTAGCTTGAAGTGGGGTAAGAATGGAACTAGGGGGGCCAAACAGGGTGCTTGAGAACTGAGAAGATGGAGGATGCTTTGGGTTACGGGTAGACCAGTGGGTGACTGCTTGGGGGGCAGAGTCAACAGTTCCTACTGACACAGCTTCGCTCAGTGTGTTGCACTCTTGCTTAAAGAGGGCTTGCCACCCCAGCTCGGATTTTGTGATAAGGAGTGTCAGGATCAGTAACATGAAGAGTGATTTCCTGGTTCTACCTGCCACTGATAGAAAGAGCCTTTCCTCCTGATAGAAAGAGCCCCAGCCTGGACATTTTGCTGCTTTGATAATTCGTAGATTCAGAGAAACATGTGTATCCATTGAGAAGGATTTCCAGCCAGGAGAGACATTTGTCATACAGCATCTTCAAATCTCCAGTTCCCCATCTGTGAGACTGGACCACAGCAGCGAGAACACCTGGCTCCTCAAGCTCTTGAGAAGCTCACGGCCACCACCGTGCTTTGCAGATGACAAAGGCTGCTAGGCTGGCCTGTTCTTCCGAGGGACCTAAGTGTCCTTGCCCTTGAGGGGGTCAGTTTACTAAGGTTTTCTCCTCTCTGGGGTGCTCTGAGATGATCGTTCGTTGGGCAGCTCCCTGGGTAAATCTCCAGAAGCTGACACCACCGGAAAAAGTGGATTCAGAGGCAGCTGGCCTCTGTGCCCCCTCCCCCAGCACATTCAGGGGTGAAGCTGTGTTTGAAAAGAGCTCTGTGCTGGGAAGGCTGGCCTGCACAGCAAATTGTGCTTTGAATGGGAGTTATTTTTGTGCACAGTGTTTGCTTAAGAGGGCTGCTCCTGCCTGAACTCGCAACAGCCCTCACCCTTTGCCAGTCCCTTCCTGGAACCCCGGATATATTAGCCAGAGTGGCTATCACAATGCTTGTCACCAGACGGGGGACCAGAGCTCCTGGAGGATTGCTTCTGTGTCTCCTGTTATCTCTGTGCCCCAAACCGGAGAGCATGCTGTAATACTGGTCCTGGCCTGGTGACCTTCCATTTTGACTGTCCCTTCTTTAGCCTTGGGAAGATTTGGTTAAGAGATTTGCTACAGGGGCTGGAGCGGTGGATCAGCAGTTAAGGCCCTTGCCTGGCATGCGCAAGGACACGAGTTCAAATCCTAGCACCACGTATACAACAAACTGTTAGAGCAATGGAGGCCACATGAAAAACTAAATTAAAAAAATTGATTCTCTCTCTCTCTCACTGTCCCTCTTTCTTTAAAAAAAAAAAAAAAAAGAGAGAGAGATTTGCTACAGGCCAGCTCAGCAAGGCTGCCTCCAGCCCCTGTCACCTTCTCTGATGGGCTCACTGTGTTTCTTTTCCAATGCACATACTTGGCTAGGTGTGGTAGCACACTCCTATAATCCTGTAATTCTAGCAGCTGGAGGCTCAGATGGGAGGATCTGAAGTTCAAGGCCAGCCTCAGCAATTTAGGCCCTCAGTAACTTAGCAAGACCATCTCAAAACAAAAAACAAAAAGGGGTAGGGATGTAGTTTAGTGGTAGAGCTCCCCTGGGTTCAATCCTCAGTTAAAAGTAAATAAATAAAATGCATATGCTTTCCTGAGCAGCTGGGATATGGTAGTTCCTCTTTGGAGTGCCTATAACATACCCAGGGACCGGGCCCAAGGAGACAACGTGAGCTTCAAAGCCCTCCTGAGGAAGGGTTCTGTCCGTCCTGCATGGTCCATGGTAGAGAATCCCCCAGACACCACGTGATTTCTTGGCTGTCCTGGTCCAGCAGTTGGCAGGGAGGCTGTCCCTGTGTTAAAAAGACCCCTCTGGGGCTGGAGCAGTAGTTCAGCAGATATGGTGCTTGCCTGGCATGTGCAAGGACCTGGCTTCAAACCCCAGCACCACATACACAGTGAAGTGTCGGAGCAATGAAAGCCACATGAAAAACTAAATAAAATTGATTCTCTCTTTCTCTCACTGTCCCTCTCTTTAAAAACAAAACAAAACAAAACAAAACCTCTGTTTCTACGACCTGCCCTTTGGGAGGCCTCTCCAAGGCTCTGACATCCCCACCCCAACACCCACCCTGCCTACCAGTTGGAAGAGCAGTCTGTCCTAGAGATGGTGCAGCAACAGTGGTCGGACCTAGAATCTGTGAGGGGACCGAGAAGTGGCCAAGGTTTCCCCTGCCTCCTCCCAAGGTCATCAGGAGCGAATCAAAGGCCCAAGCAGAGTCCTGGATGTGCTGTGCAGTCAGATGCTCTACCCCTGAGCTATAACCCCCCTGGATGTGCTGTGTGGGCCTGGTGTCAGCTCCAAGTTTGCACGTGGGACAAGTTGGAAGAGGCGCTGAGATCCGAACCCAGATGTTGAGGATTCCAGTCTTGGGGGGAGGGGCATGGGATAGTAGAGGAGAGGAAGGAAGAAGTGGGGACAGCATCCCCAGCTGCTACCTTTTTTCTTAAAGATCATTCACTACTTGGTTCCTTTTGGGCTTTCTCTGGAAAGCCTGACACAGGGAAGCCATCAAATCTGAAATTCAGTTCCCTTGACAGGAACCGCCTTGACAGCATTTGGACTCCTCCCCCACTCCATGCTCCCCCCCCCCCACACCCGAGCAGTGGCCTTAGCATTTAAATGGCCTTGGCAAGGAGCCCCATAAGCTGTCCACCAAGTTGGGGCAGAGTTGGGGGGAAGGGTATTAGTGTTACCCCCCACGTTGTGCCCCTGTGTCTTCTGGGGACACATCCAAGGTAGGATTTCAGTGCTTTGGCTCGAGAGGAGAAGGAGAAGGGACCACCTCTGGGCAGCGGCATTCCTGGCACCCTTCCCCCTGGTGCTTTGGTCTGTAATCCCTGCTGGCCTGGAGCTTCCAGGGGAACCGCCTGAGGAGGCCAGACTGCCTCCTCCCCTCCTTACCTCCCCCAGTCCCCGCCTCCTGCCCCACTCAGAATGGAATGTGCAGCCTGTGGAACAGGACGGGGTGAGGACCAGTTCCAGAGGACTGCTTCCTGCCCCCTCCCATCCCCCTGCAAAGGGTTGAGACAGCCCGCTGCCGCCTTAGGGCAGAGGTGGGTGCCGTAGGGGTCCAGGTCTGGCTAGTGTAGGGGATTTCCTTGTAATTCCTGGCCAGGGCAGGTGGGGAGTTGAGGCGAGGGCTCCTGCAAGCAGAGCAGCCCGGATCCAGTAGCACCTGTGGCCCACCCAGGGCCAGAGTTCTTCATTTAACTTCTTTTTAAAAGTTATGGCTCATACTTTCTTATTTCTACAGTTTCAAGAAGTAATACATCAACATGTGTTACTTTTGTTATAATGAAAAAGAGTTAAATATATCTAGCCACACACCTGCAATCCCGCCGACTCTGGAGGCTGAGGCAGGAGGATGGCACGTTCAAAGCCAGCTTGGGCAGTTTAGTGAGGCCTGAGCAACTTAGGGAAATCCCAATCTCAAAATAAAAATATAAAGGGGGGGGGGTGCTGGAGAGGTGGCACAGCAATAGAGCTCTTGCCTGACATGTGCGAGGACCTGGGTTCAAACCCCAGCACCACGTACAAAACTAAGTGTTTGAAAAACAAAAACCAGATGAAAAAAATGGATTAAAAAATTTGACTCTTCTCACCCTCTCAGTCGCTTTAAAAAAAGAAATATATGTATATATATATATAAAGGGCTGGGGATGTGGGTAAAATAGTCCCTGGCACCAAATAAAATAAATATATCTAGAATAGCCATCGAAACAGAAATCTGTGTTTCCATGAAAGACCAGGGAATCAGGTTGATCAATGTAGGACAGTGCAAGAGGGACCCAGGCGGGAGCAAACCAACAGTCAAGGATCCCCCAGAGCCCTGGTGGGCACCGGCTAGAGGTCTGGGGCTCCTCATGTCTCCAGCCTGGGCCCTGGGCCGTGAGCAAGGCCGGACAGGGAGGGAAGCCTTGCTGGAGCTGCAAGACTCAAAGAATGAACTCTGGCCTGGCAGGCAGGGCCCCTGCAGCATAGGCGGGTTTCCTCTAGGGTGTGAAGCCCTGTGCACCCTGCCTGGACAGCCACTGCCTGCCCCCAGCCCTGTTGAGGGAGTCTGAAGCACTGGACTATTCCCGTGAGGCTCTGGTTCTGGGCCTGGTCCTTGAAGGGTGGGTGGGTGTGAACAGCAAGTGCTGGAAGCAGAACACAGGGCCGCTCTGCCCCGCCATTCATTTCTCTGGCTTGCAGGGCTCCCCTTTCCTTGGCTGGAGGAGAGGGTGCGTGCGTGTGTGTGCGTGCGTGCATGTGTGTATGTGTGTGCGTGCGCGCACGTGTGTGCGTGCATATGTGTGCATGTATGTGCGCATGTGTGTGCATGCGTGCGTGCATGCGTGTGTGGGTGCGTGCATGCGTGTGTGTGTGCGCGCGTGTGTTTGCGCGTGCATGTGTGTGGGTGTGTGCATGTGTGTGCATGCATGTGTGTGTGCATGCGTGCATGTGTGTGTGTGTGTGTGCAAGTGGGCCCAGGCTCTGGAGACCCTGGTCAGCTTCCTCTGGCCCCTGGGGAACCAGGCAGGGCCTTCAAGAGCTCCTGGGAGATGTGAGAACATAGAGCAATGTCAAGAAGGAAAAGGGAAGTGATTGAGAGAAAGCCAGAACACCGCCCCAGTGCAGGAGAGATAGGGGTCCTGCTCTCCCTGCTTCTCCTCAGCTTCAATCCTGCAGAGCCCCTGGTGCCCCAGGCAGATCGGAGCTTCCGCTTCCTTAGTCCCTCCCTTTCTCAGTCCCTCCCTTCCTCCCTTCGCCTTCTCCCAACCTGTGTTTCCTGTATTGTGGGCTCAGCACGCCTCACCCAGGAGCAGGTGACACTGGAGAGTCTGGCAGGAGCAGGGGGGTAGATAAAGAGCCCATGGTGGGTCAAGTGGGGTTCTCTAGCAGGGGGCTCCCCTCTTTGTGGAATGAAGGGCTCATCCTCCACTAACAGGTGCCCTGCCAGCCAACTCCCAAGTAGCAACGGGGTCAGAAAACAGGAAGGGATCTGAAGAGGTAGACGTGGATGGCAGGACAGCTTTCTCTTTGATATCCGAGGAAGACAAGGAATGAACTTGACTGCTGTGTGCTGGAAAATTGTGGTAATGAGTGTACAAAGTCTAGGTGAATGGGGCGCTTGGAGTTGTGCAGTGCGCGTTCTCTGTACGTACAACTGTACATGGTGGCCGCATTGGAACTGGCTCAGAGCATTAGGGATCTGTGGTTTTCATAATGTAAGTTCTTCTCTTCTCCTAGGTTGGCTGGGCCTTAGATCCAAGTTCCTCACTGTGGCACTCCCAATTGGGGGGTGATTGGGTTGTGCTATCCTTTTCTGGGCACTGATTGATGTGGGACTAGGGAGGACCGGAATTGAGAGGGGGCTTGTGTTTGAGTGTGGATATTTGGCAGTTTAGAGAAGGGCTGTGGAGTTGGATGGCCAGCACCCTTTTTGTTGAGTCTGGGTTGTCTGGCTTGTTGACCACAGGTATAGATGACATCCTGAGTAGGTTACGTATGAGCTCTCAGGCCGTGTGGGCAAGGCCCCATTTCTTGTCCTTCAGTTTAATATCTAAGGAGATAACCAGCTACTCAGATTTGGCCAAAATGGGTGCATGGGCTGGTGGCAAGTTAACAGGTAGTTCCAGAACACGTTAGCCTTTTACCAGCTCTGGGGCCTTATTAATAGAAAAGGTGATTTTAGGGGATGGAGCAGTTGGAGTGCCTGCCTGGCATGTGCAAGGACCACATGCGGAAACAGAAAAAGACCAGATGAATAAACAGAATTGATTCCCTCCTTCTTTCTTTTCTCCCTCTCTCTTAAAAAGAGAGAGAGAGAGAGAGAGAGAGAGAGAGAGAGAGCTGGAGCAGTGGCTCAGTGGTTATGGTGCTTGCCTGGCATGCGTGAGTACGCAAGTTCAAACCCCAGCACCATGTTCATAATGATGTCTTGGAGCAACGAAAAGTCCTGTGAAAACCTAAATAAAAATTGGTTCTCTCTCTCTGTCAGAGAGAGAGAAAGGAAAGGTGATTTTAAAATGGGAACTTGGGAGGGGAGGCTGTTTGGGCCTGTGGGGGCTGCTCCCTTCCTTCTGTCCACTCAGTGAGTGTGCAGAGTGCCGGCCAGAAGACCACACAGTCCAACTCAGCTCTGAGGAAGGTAAAGAGAAGTGAGGGAGGGAGGGACAGAGTAGGGGCTGACAGTGAGGAAGGGAGGTGCGGTTGGTTCGGAGGAACCACCCAGTCCAGATTCAGGCTCTCAAGGAAGGCTCCCCATTAGACCAGGAGATGTCTTGGCAAGAGAAGGGTGTAAGGGCAGATTCCCCTCGCCCGTACATCTCCCATGCGCCCCATCTGGGTCTCCCAGGGCATTTCAGATGGTCCTGACCTCCACCAAGGATCCTGTTCTGTGGAGTGAGTGGTGGGCATTTGAAAACCCCTGGCACCCAGAGGCCTCATTCAGCTAGGAGCTGGGTGGCTGGCACTAGCACCTGAGCGTTGGCTCGTGCTCATGTGTGGGGCAGTGGGGTGGGGCCACCTCTGATGTGGTGCAGTGGTTCCATTGTGGCTTGGGCAGTGTGGTGTGCGGCCCAGGTGACCAGGGAACGGGAACCCTGAGCATCTTCAAGGTGTCTGCGCGTGCACGCGTGCACAGACAGAATCGCTCGGGCCAACTGCAAATTAGCCAGATGGGCGAGAAATGCCTTCGCTGCTTCTCTCCTCTCCTCCCGTTCCTCCCTACCCTCCTGAAAATCAACAACTGTGTCAACAGCAGGGTGATTGTGCTTGGCCAGTAGCCTCCCAGGCTGCCAGGGCCAGGCAGGTGCTGGCAGGGGCTGCGGGAGCCCCACGCTGGGTGCAGGCGGCCTGGCTGCCAGGGCTGCAGGATAAACAAGGCCGCACACAGGCTCTCTGCGAAGGGAGGCCACAGGGAGGCCGCAGCAGGCAGGAGGGGAGAACAGGTGTCCCAGGAGCCCTCAGACACAAAGGGCCTCTTGTCTCCGCCTCCTCCCCTGCCTGGCCCAGGGAGCAGCCCCCCACGGGCTCCGCCCAGAGCCCAGTGACCAGGTCAGCCAGGTGCTGTCTTGCAGATCCCCCTGCCTCTTGGTGTTTGTTCTTGGTTGAGGCAGAAGTAAAGTCAGTCCATGCACATCCACTGGGGAGACAGGAGGCCGACCTCTGACCAAGTCCCCTGCCCCAAGGCCTCCATGGTTCTCAGTTTCCCCACTGGGAAGACAGCAAGATCAGGGTGCCCTGAAATGGGTGGGAGACGGGAAGAATACCTGGAGCTCTGGCGAAGGAAGAAATGCTGTCAGCAGTGATAGAAGCCGGGGTTCCACATGGGATTTGGGACTGGGGTGTGGCAACACTACCTCCCTCTTGAGGTCTTTTTAAAATGAACCTTTATGTGTGCTGGGCCCTGCACCAGGGATTGGGGAGGCAATGGAGAATGACAGAATACCAGCACAAGACAGGCGGCTTCTGGAGCCAGGCTGTCTGTGTGGTCCGGGCAAGGTTACTTAGCTCTCTGTTTCTTTACTGTAAAACGGAGCTGATAACCATAGTAGCTGCCTCGTGCTCATGGAGCTGTTGTCATGCTGGGATCTGGGAAGACCTAAAACAATGTCTGGCATATACTGAAGGCTAAATAAGAGATGCACATACCCTTTCTGTCCCTGAGAGAGTATTAGGGGCTCAAATCCAGCCAGAGCCTGAGAGGTAGACAAGGGAATAAATCATTGCAATCTAATTAAGTGCTAGAGGCCAGTGGTGCCCAAAGTTTTCAGATTCCCTGAGAAATAATCAACCCTGCTAGGACTGGTAGGGAAGGGTTTATGAAGGAAGGGGGGACATTAGAGCAGGGTTTTGAGTGAGGTGTAGGAGTTTGGTGTTCAGGAGTATGGGAAGGGCATCAAGTGAGACAGAGCCCGGAGGGGTGAGCATCCATGTTGATGCCTGGAATGCAGGTTTGTGAAGATGACAGTTGCAGGGGTGGCCTGGGCTGTATAAGGGGTCCTGTCCAGCATGGGAGCTGCCAACGTCACCACACAGCATCTTTCTCCCTCTCCTCCACTCCACTGCATTGTGTACAAGTTGGCGTTGTTCACTCTGGAATATTCTTCAGTTCATAGAGTCAGGATAGTGCAGTGAACCCCCCCTGGGATGTTAGAAAGTTCCAGATACGGAGCTTCTGGAGTTTGAGTCTTCACACCGGGCTGCTTGCCTAGCTTCACTTAGCTCATCCGCCGAATGCGGCCAGGGCTTGATGAGGGTTGGAAGAGGCGCGGAGCAGACGGTGTGCGAGGCTCCTCCCTGCGTGAGCTGCCCTGATTCCAATCTGTCTGGGCCTCAGTGTCCCTCTCTGTTGCACAGGGACACGGTCTATGTCCTTCCTCCACGCTGTTCTAGCGGTGATGGGCCAGGCTGCCCTTCACCTGGGTAGATGAGTCAGGCTGGCACCGAGGGACCTGTGCTCGCCTTCCAGGGCTCCTGGTCAGGCCCTGCAGGATGAAGCAGAGGGAGCCTGAGCCTGGCGTGAGCAGCATCAGGTGAGAACCTGCTCAGGCAGCAGGGCACCTGTCCTGCCTTTCTCCCGGGGAGAAGTCCCTGGGAGCCCGCTGGCATCTCCCCATGGCTAGCTGGTGCTGAGAGAGCTGAGGAAACTGAGGCCCAGGTGTTGCCTCTGCGGCTGACCTGTGTGACGTGCAGCCTCCTGGTGCCCTCAGGCCGTCCTTACCTCCCAGAGCCTCCTTTCCCCCTCTGCACCTTGAGAAAGCCCACTTTGACCCCTTCTGGAGACTGCTGGGTTGCCGTGGAGATGGAGGAGGATGCCAGCCACCCTGGCAGTGTGAGCTGCAGTTTCAAAGTCCAGATGTGGCATTCGACACTGCCACCTTCCTTGCCCCTGTGCTATGTGCTATGCCCTCCCGGTGTCCCTCCCTGAGGCTGACTCGGAAGCTTCTCATTCCACAGATGAGAAGGTCCCGGTTCGGAGGGGTGGACCTGCTTAGGTGGCAGGGCTTCCCAGGACCCCCGGCTGTGCATCTGCAGGCGTGAGGCTGGTCTGCTGGTCTGTACCGCACGTCTGACCCTGCTGCGGAGCAACTGACAGCCCACTCTGACACACCTTGCTGTAGTCTCCTGGCCTCCTGCCCTGGCCTCTCGACATTAGCTTAGACACACTGACGATGGGAAGGGCTGGGAGCCTGGGAGCCTCGGGGAATGTCTGGAGCCCCTTGGGGAGCCTAGCCAGAAGTCAGGGCCAGAAGGCAGAGGCCACCGTTGCCCTCCTGGCCTCTCTACTTGCTGTGTACCCAGTGTGCACACAGCCCGGCTTGCCCTTCCTCCCTGAGGTCCTTTTTCTCAGGAGGCCACAAAGTAAACTGGGGCCCAGGAAAGGAGTTAGCGTGAAGGGGAACACCAGCCAGGTGGCTTCGCAGGTACACTGCAAACTGCACAAGTAAGAGCGAGAGGAGGAGAGGAGGAAAGGGCGGCAGGGACACTTGGATTTTTCCAGAGGCGCCTGATGCCTATTTACATACAATTTCCATGTTGCCAGCATTCAACACGATTTTAGAATCTCCCTGGCCTCCTCCAGTTCCGTCCTTCACTGTTCTCTCCAGACACGGCTGCTTGCTTCCTTTCTCTTCTGTCTGTGCCTTTTCACTCCTGTCCTGTTTCCCCCTTGTGACCTCTCTTACAGGGAGGGCAGGGCGCTGGGAACAGGAGCCAGCTGGGGTTGGCCCTGTCGTCCTCCTGGCCTCACCCCAGCAGCTGCTCTTCACCTGTGTTAGGGATCTGTGTGCTTGGCATTCAACAGGTGCTCTGTAAGTGAGGATAAAGCAAAATTAGAGATGGAAGGCCCTGGGCACAAAGCCATCCTGACAGGTTGGGCCAAGCTTGTGCCTGTGAAAGGGGCAGAGGGTGTGAGCCTGGGGGGTCCTGATGGTGGTGGGAGGAATTGATTCCTTCCGTGGCTGTGGCCTAAGAGGCATTTCTTTCTCTCCTCAGCCTTATAGGATCTAGTGTTGAGGATGAGAGGAGCAGAAAGGAAGAGGCCTATTATTTTGTTTTCCAGATCGAGAGTCTGCTATTAGCAATTTATTACATCCGGGTCTCCAGCCAAGCACATTCTGTTCTCCAGCGTTGGGGGAAGATGCTTGGGGGACATGGCAAGAGGCTGGACAGGAAGGAGGAATGGATCAACAGTTTTATGATTGACGATGTGGTGTCTTGGCCTGTGCTTAGGGGACAGTTTTAACGAGGGGCCAGTGTGAGCCCAGCCCTGTGTTGGGAGGCGCCTTCTGGAAGGCCTGGGAAGCGGGGTGAGCAGGCTCTTCTCCCACACTGCTGTGCCTTGGGTTTCATGTTTTTCTGTGAAACGGGGTCAGGGCAGTGCCTCTCAGGACAAATCGTAGAGTTTCTTGAGCTGGCAGGGAAGACGGCTTTCAGGAATAGGAGAGCTGGCGTGTGAGAACCCTGGAAGAGAGGGAGCAGGCGAGAGGGCCACCCCTGTGGGAAGGATGGTGCGGCGCAGAGCCACCCCCTTTTTGCAAATGCGCTGAGCTGGTGGAATTTTACTTGGTGGCTGCGAGATTGGGGCTGTAGATAGAGCTCTGCGGGCACCTGGGCTGGGTGTGCAGGTTGTGGTGTGGGGGTCCCGGAAGAGAATGGAGAGGGCTGGGCCAGCACCTGAGGTGCCCCTTCCTTCAAGCTGGCCCCCACGCTACCCGGGGCTCATCACTGGCCCCCATTCCTGGAGGCAAACCCCCTACCTCCATCCACCCCTCACGTAAGTTGGTCTTCCCTGTTTCCCCCTCATTCTCCTCCTAGCTGTTTGACTTTGACTACAAGTAGCTACATCACTCTTTTTTCAAAGAACACTCTTTTTTCTCTAGAACGCCTGGTGCCAAACAGCAGGAAACTAGGGCCAGGGATGGTGGTGCCTGATCCCCTGGCCTCTGGAGGGAGCAGAGGCTGCTTTTATTTGTGTGTGTGTTTGTGTGGGAGGGTTACCAGGGATTGAACCCAGAGGCACTCAGCCTCTGAGCCATATGCCCAGCCCATTTGCTGAGGCTAGCATTGAACTTGTGGTCCTCCTGCCTCAGCCTCCCGAGCTGCTGGAATTACAGGCATGAGCCACCATTCCTGGCCAGAGGCTGCTCTTAGAGTGAGCCTCACTAATTGTGGTGTCTGTATCTCCAAGTGTAGTGCCGTTTGATGGTTGGTGACGGCAGGTTCACTGTAAGATAAGCTCTGGTGGGGCTGTTTCTGCAGAGAGTGTTGGCATTGGGTGGTCGGGAAGAGGACTGTAAGGCGGTGAGAGCCTGGGCCTGGTTCCTAGGGTGAAGTATGTCTGCCGTAAGGCCATATCACCTCTGTTCTCTGGGTTGACGTCCTCTTCTTCAGCTAACTCAAGGCTCTTGCCAGAGCTTCATGAAGGGATGGACCCTGAGATTGGATTCACTGAGTGTGTATTAAACAGGACAACAGGACTCAGAGCTCCCTTAGCAACCCCTGTGTGCTGCTGAGATGACCTTGTTTGTAGGACATTCTTGGGCCAGGTGTTGTAAGGAACAACAGTGGCGGAGCTCCCAGCTCAGAGGTGTGGAGGAGGGAGCCCTGCTGGGATGGGAAGGGATCCTGTTTAGACTGTAGTGAGGTGGAGACCACCCAGCCTAGCAGGAACCCCTGGACACAGGCCGCCATGGAGCTGGACTTTGTTGACAGTGGAGAACCAGAGGACTTTCAGAATGGGTGGCTCATTCATTCAGGCTGAAGCATCCCTCATTGTCCATGAAAAATTCTAGCAGGATTCTGTTCTTTTCCATTCAAAGGCATTTTATTGCCGTCAAGTTTTGCTGAACTGCTTGGTAACTAAGACAAACTCCCCTTCCCTGCCAGGGCTAGTGGGCTCCAGGGTGTGGGGCTGTGGCTGGTGGCCCTGACAGATGTGCTGCTTTTTCCTGTCTGCCCTGACCCATGCTGCCCGCAGCTTTGGTCCCACTGGGGCTCAGCAAATGTGACCATTTTTCCTGGGCAATCCAGCATGTGCAGTTTCCTGATGCTCAGGATTGATCTCTAAATGTCTTTTTCTTCTTTTTGGTACTGGGGATTGAACCCAGGGGCACTTTTTATTTTTTATTTTTTTTAAACCACTGAGCTACATCCCCAGCCCTTTTTATATTTTTTATAATTTGAGTCAGGGTCTCACTAAGTTGCTTAGGGCCTTGCTAAGTTGTTAAGGCTGGCTTTGAACTTGCAATCCTGCTGCCTCAGGCTCCCGCCACCCACTGCACTCAGCTCAAGATGGTTTTTTTTTTTTTTAAGAAGAGAGGGACAGTGAGAGAGAGAGAGAGAGAGAGAGATCAGTTTTATTTAGTTTTTCATGTGGCCTTCATTGCTCTGACACTTAGTTACACACGTGGTGCTGGGGTTTGAACCCGCTTACTCACGCACGAAAGGCAAGTGCCATAACCACTGAGCCACTGCTGCAGCCCATTTAATTTAGTTTTGAGTGAGAACCCAGTGAGCTTTACCAAGCCCTCAAGTGAGAAATTACTGGGTGAGGAGACCAGGCCTTGCCCTCAGGGAGTCTCTACCCTGCCTAGGGGAGAACAAAGCCCCTTTTCATGTAGGTTTAGGTGGCCTTGGGTGGGAAGACTGAGTGAGGCAGAGTCAGACCGGGCTGCTTCTGAGGAGCCCTGTGATTTCTGGCAAATACCAGAACTTTTTTTTTTTTTTTTTGTATTGGGGATTGAAGTCAGTGGTGCTTAACCGCTGAGCCCCACCCTTTCTATTTTTTATTTT
The DNA here is from genome assembly GCA_004027875.1 of Aplodontia rufa. NCBI lineage: Eukaryota > Metazoa > Chordata > Mammalia > Rodentia > Aplodontiidae > Aplodontia > Aplodontia rufa. The sequence continues at coordinate 5,385 of PVKS010014127.1, read as the reverse complement.
GAGACCGGGTCTCACAAGTTGCTGAGCTGGCTTTAAGCTTGCAATCCTCCTGCCTCAGCCTCTTGAGTCGCTGGGATTACAGGTGTGTGCTGCCATGCCTGGCCCAGAACTTTCCTAGAGCCTATTTCTTTCTAAAAGAATAAGACCTGCCTCATGAGGATGAAAAGCTTCTGCGAAGTGAGGTACATGTTATAGCACTTAGGCCAGGGCCTCTCCACGTCAAGGCTTGTTCTGGCGTGGGCATGGGGTGTGGCGGGTAGTGACGCCCTGGCATCAGGAGCATGGCCTCTGGAGAATCTGAGAAGCCTCTCCAGGGTGTGCTGGGGACAGACGTCGTCGTCATCTGGGACTGTGTCCCCAGCTTCCCACATTGTTCTTCCGTTCACTGCAATAAGCAGATGCACTTGTGTGCCCCTGGCCAAGTTCCTAAGCTGCTTGGTGCTCCAGCTTCCTTGCCGTCGAATGCCGTTGGTAGTAGTGCCCTCGAGTTAGCTCCTTAGTGTGACCCTGTCACAAAAAAAGAAAAAGACTAGGGATGTAATTCAGTGGTTAAGCACCCCTGGGTGATCAATCCCAGTAATCCCTCCCCCGCTCATGAAAAGCGTACCTAGAAACATATCGGGCGCATAGGTCTTACCCAGGGATTTGCCGTCTGTTTGTTAGTGTGGCTACTCTGCTACTGGAGTGACTGCTTCGCTTGAAGAAACCAGGGCGAGAGCTGCTGTCCCAAGTGTTCCAGGGTCGTGGAGCAGGGCAGAGGTGCAGAATGGAAGTCTGGGGTGTGGACCTTGCCATGCTGATCCCACGGTGCACCCCTGAAAGGGGAAGTAACTATCATAAGCCAGCTACAGGTAGGGCATTGGCAGGTGTGACAATGACAGTGTGGCTCAGAGCACACTGCTGCTCCGTCCATCCTTAACTGCAGGGGACCATCCTTGCTGAATAGAGCCAATGTTTGTACTAGTTAGGATTGCCTTGAGGCATGAAACCACCACATTCAGAAATCCAACTGCTGGGTTATGAATTTTAATAATTATAATAGTAAACAGCCTTTAACTAACCTTTGGACTCTGGGTGCTCTGGTGGCTGCCTACAGGAGCCTGGCAGGAAGTGAACAGGCTGCAAGGGTGTATGTGACCACGGTGACAGGCGTGCTGGAGGCAGGGAGAGGCCTTGCCTGCCCGCCATCCTTCTGACAAACAGCCATGGGAGGTAGCCTCTTCCCAGAGATGCTTGCACTGTGCTTTTGGACTTGGAGTCCAGCAGACCTGAAGTTGGACTCCACCTCCACCCCTTAGCTTCAGTTTCCTCATCTGTAAAGGGGTTTTTGCCCTTGCAAAAGATACCTGCACAGCACTTAGCTTCACTCACTCAGTCAACAGCAGGAGCTGTCATTATCTTGCTGCTGAGGGGCTTTATACCCAGCCTGCCCTAGGCTATGCCCTGAAGGTGGAAATCAGGGGTTTAGCAACACTTTTATTTCCACAGCATCACATCAAAGGCCTGGGAGTCTCCTCCACCTATAATTTTGTTGGTGGAAGAAGTAATAATTCACGTTCTGTTCCAATGGAAAAACAGACTTGGGAAGGCTGGGTGATTTGTCCTAGGCTGCACAGTGTGTGAAAGGTGTCCAAATCCCTTACACATGTATGGGGCTTTATGAACACTGCAGTGTGTCGAGTGCTGTGATATTTACAAACAACCGCTGAGCCACTAGTGATCCGGTGGTGAGTACATGTTACAGATGGGAAAGCTGAGGCTCAGAGACTTGTCCAGGACCACACCCTGAGTTCCTGGCAGAGCTCAGGCTCGTACTCTGGTCTTCCGTTCTCTTCATCACACTCAGAACCATTACCTGGTCTACCTTTTGCAATTATTTTTGCAGGTCTTTTAGGGTAGGTGGTCATGAACTGGGAGGGAGAGGGTTAAATTCTTCCTCAGTGCAGAGCTGATTTTGATCTGGGCTCCTCCAGTGACCCCATCACTGACCCCCTTCCCCTGGGGTCAGGTCTGCAGGCTGTGGGGGAAGGGAAGTGGCACAGTGAGCTTCAGTGGCCCAGTGCTGGCAGAGGGAGGGCCTGGGGAGGGACAGCCCTGAGGGTTGCTCATCCCTCTCCCTCTTTGGACAAAGATGAATAAAGATGCTGGTGCCTCCATAGGCAATCCCTCCAGTCCCTTGGGGTGGGCTGCCATCGGTGTGGCCTGCACTCTTAATGAAGCCGCAGAGCAGAGGCTGCTCTCATAGACACAGGAAACCCTGTGGTGTCTGCACGGTGGGGTGGGAACCGGGAGAGTTGACCAGTGAAGTACCAAATGGAAAAATCAGAACATGGGGACGTCAAATGAACCTTAGGGCTAGTGGTCCTTTGGGGAGCCTGTCGTTCATTGAGGAGGAGAAGGGTGCTTTGGGTGGGCTGCAGGAGCCAGTGTCTGTGACCTCAAGTGGAGCATGGTATGCCCTGCCAGCTGGGAGGGCCGCCTGCTCCTCCCCCTCTCCCTAAGTGGCCCCTGCCCTCTGTGAGTGCCCTCGGTTAGTGCAGACCTGTGGGTGTAGGGCTAGCTGCAGTCTGGACCTTGTCCTGTGTCCTCTCCAGGCAGCGAGGGTACCTGGAGGAGATCTTACTCTGTGGCCCAAGGTTGTGCCGCAATTAGGGCCAGAGCTTTTCCCAAAGCCAGGCATCAGCCGAGGGCTCACTTCTAAACCTCCTCTCTTAGGGCCGGAGTGGTGGTTCAGGGTTTGGAGCGCTTGCCTGGCATGTACAAGGACCCGGGTTTGAACCCCAGCACCACATACACAACTAAGTGTTGGAGAAACAAAGGCCAGATGGAAAAAATTGATAAAATTGATTCTCTCTCTCTTTAAAAAAAAAAAAAAAAAACCCTCTCTAAGAGGGACGTGTGAGGAAAGGATTTCCAGGAAAGCCAGGGGACTGACCTCAAGGGAAGCCTCTTGCTCGATCCCCAGCTTCCTGCCATCCAGGTCCCTTGACTCTGCTGAGGAATCCTAAACACACCTTGTCTGGTTGCAGGTGGAAGCCTTTAATTGTTCCTAGAGGTGAGGGAGGTAGGTCCAACCCAGCAGGTCCCGCATTGTCTGGCCAACTCTAGACACTTCAATTAGTGAGTTTAATTATGGCCTTGTGAGTAGGGGCTCTCCCCAGGCGGCTGGCCGCCAGTGCTGCCGCCCTCCCGATGCCCATCTACGGTAGTCACCAGTCTGTGATTAAAGGTGCCCTGAAAGTAAATTACTAGCAGTTCCTTGTTTTTCATTTTTTTAAAAAGTGTGTTAAAATATACATAGCATTAAATCTAACATTTTAATCATTTTAAAGTGTGCAGTTCTGGCAGGCACCTGCGGTGTGCTCCTGTCATCCCAGCGACTTGGGAGGCTGAGGCAGGAGGATTGCAATTTCCAAGCCAGCCTGGGTAACTTAGCAAGACCCTGTCTCAAAACAAAAGATAAAAAGGACTGTGGCCGGAGCTCAGTGGAGGAGCACAGCACCCCCACCCCTGCAGGGTCAATTCTTAGTGCTGCCAAAAAAGAAAGTGTGCTGTTCAAAGGCACTGGATTGTTGTGTGCAAACCTCACCACCATCCAGCCACAAAACTTATTATCCCAGACTGAAACTCAGTACCCATTAAACTACGATCGATTGCTCCCTCCTCCCAGCCCCTGGTGACCTCTGTTCTCTTTTCTGTTTCTGTGAATTTGACTATGCTAAGTACCTCCTAGGTGGAATCCTACAGTATTTGTCCTTGGTATCTGGCTTAGGGCACATAGCATATTTTCAGGCTTCATCTGTGCTGTAATATTGTCAATATTTCCTTTCTATTTAAGGCTGATAATCCAGCGTATGGAGGAATCCCACATTGTCCATCTGTCCTCATCTGTGGATGGACACTTGGGTTGTTTCTTTCCCTTGGCTGTCATGAACACCACTGCCATGCCCATAGATCTACAGATATCTCTTCAAGGGGCTGGAGTGGTGGCTCAGTGGTCACAGTGCTTGCCTGGCATGCGCGAGGACGCAGGTTCGAATCCCAGCACCACATAAACAACAAAGTGTCAGAGCCACGAAAGCCACATGAAAAACTAAATAAAATTGATTCTTTCTTTCTCTCTCACTGTCCCTCTCTCTTAAAAAACAATCTCTTCAAGACTCCACTTTCGGTTCTTGTAGGTAATACCCAGGAATGGGCTTGCAGGTTCATAGGGTAATTCTATGTTTAATTTTCCACAATCGTAGCACTCTTTTCATTCCTACCAGCAATTCCCACATCTTAGCCAATACTTATTTCCATTTCCTTGCCCTCAATTTTTTTTTTTTTTGATATGGCCTTTTTAGTGGGTGTGAAGTGGATCTCACTGTGGTTCTCTGTCGTTTTGGTTTTTTGCTTTGTTTTCTTCGAAGTACTGAGGCTTGAACCCAAGAGCGCTCTTCCTCTGAGCTATATCCTCAGCCCTTTTTAGTTTTTATTTTGAGAGAGTCTTGCTGCGTTGCCCAGGGAACTTGCTGGCCTCCGACCTCAGCCTCCCCAGTAGCTGAGAGTAGCTAGGATTACAGGTGTGTGCCACCACGCCTGGCAGTTCTTTGTTTTTCCAAAGGGAAGTTAAAATGTCAGGAGTACAAAATCACTGCTCCCTGTTGCAGAAGCAGTCAGGCTTTGAGTCCAGGCTCAGGACGTTAATCCTTGGTCATGGCTTTCACCCTCCATATATTGAGCCTCTTTGCTGTTTTTGTCCCCAGCCCATCAAGAGGAGGCAGGTGGGGTGTACTGACTGTCAGAGACCCCACTTTCCAATCTGATTAAGTGACAGAATGGCTGAGATTCTGCAGAGTCACGTGATGGGAGAGGGTAGGTGACCTTGAGGGTCACATTACTGACCTTGATGGTTCAGTAATGTGCGATCTGAAGAGTTGCACGCATGGGGTTAAGTAAATTATGGTGGAAGACAGCCCTTGAAGATGGCGTTCCAGGGTTCGGGTGTAGCTCAGTGGTAGAACACTTGTCTAGCAGGTATGAGGCCCAGGTTTTGGTCCCCTGCAATACACACACAGACACAGGCTTTCAGAAGAATTTTTATTGGTATCTAATTTGTAGTATCATGAAAAGTCCCCAGATGTATAATTAAGTGAGGGTAAAGATAAAAACTTGCTTGAGAGCTCAATGTTGAGAAAGCAAACTATGTTCCGAGAAAAGTTTGATGGAAATATGTCAATGATCAGTGCCACTCCAGACTGATGAGAAATGGGTGACTTTTAAATTTTTCTGTCTTGGGCTGGAGTGGTGGCTCAGCGGTTTCAGCGCTTGCCTGGCAAGTGCAAGGACCCGGGTTCAAACCCCAGCACCACGTACACAACTGAGTGTTGGAGCAACTAAGGC
>PVKS010014126.1:0-49064 GCA_004027875.1 Aplodontia rufa | reverse complement strand
GTACGCTCTTCCTTTCTGCATTCTGCACCTTCTGTTGCGGTTTGCATCTAGAATGTTCCCCAAGGCTCACGTGTTGGAGGCCTGGTCCCCACTGCAGCCATGCTCAGAGGTGGTGCTCCTAGGAGGTGACTGGACCGTGCAGCGCTGCCCTTGGCAGTGGATTAATCCCTGGATGGACTCAGAGCTGAGGTGGTAGAGACTGCAGGAGGGGGCCCAGCTGAAGGATCGGGTTCCTAGGGTGCCCCTGAGGCGGCCAGTGAAGGAAGGGGCCCTGGGATGACCTTGGGGGGACCCCAGCTGAAGGAGAGGGTCCTGGGGTGCCTTTGGGGGGCCCAGCTGAAGGAGAGGGCCCTGGGATGCCATTGGGGAGCCCAGCTGAAGGAGAGGGTCCTGGAATGCCCTTGGGGACCCAGCTGAAGGAGAGGGTCCTAGGGTGCCCTTGGGGGAGCCCAGCTGAAGGAGAGGGTCCTGGAATGCCCTTGGGGGCCCAGCTGAAGGAGAGGGCCCTGGGATGCCGTTGGGGAGCCCAGCTGAAGGAGAGGGTCCTAGGACACCCTTGGGGACCCAGCTGAAGGAGCAGGTCCCTAGGGTGCCCTTGGGAGGCCCAGCTGAAGGAGCAGGTCCCTAGGGTGCTTTTGGGGACTGCACCCCCCACCGCCTGGCCCCTTCCTCTGTCTCTGCTTTCTGGCTGCTATGAGCTGACAGTCGTCCCCTGCCACACCCTCTGCCTTGGTGTTCTGCCTCACCTCAGGACTAGGCGGTGGAACAGGCCAGCCGTGGGTGAAATGACCGCAACAGCCCCTTCGTCTTCCACGCTGCTTTTCTCAGGTATTCTGCCAGTGGCAGGAAGCTGACCAACACGCGTTCCTCCTGTCCACATCTTGGCTGTCAAAGCTCATCCTTGGAAGTTCGTCTAGCGAGGTGCGGTTGGCGAAAAACCTCTCAACACCTCTGTTTTATTTCTCTAAAAAATATTGTTATCTAAACTTTGCAATAATTGTTTTTAAAGAGTCAGAGGAAGAGAGAGCATGAGAGAATCAACTTTCTTTAGCTTTTCATTGGGTTTTCGTTGCTCTGACACTTAGCTGTGTATGCGGTGCTGGGGTTCGAACCTGGGTCCTTGCTCTCGTCAGGCAAGCACCGTACGAGGCTCCGGTCCCTGAACTAATGTTTTAAGGGCTGGGTGAAGTTCAGGGACTGAGTGCTTGCCAGGCATGCTTGGAGTCCTGGGTTGTTCAATCCCTAGCACTGAAAAAAGTTTTAATTAATAATTAAACCAAGCTGATTCACGTATCTATCACCTCACACACTGTGTGTGTGTGTGTGTGTGATTAACATTTAAACCTATTCCCGGGGCGCTGGTGCAGTGGCTCGGTGGTTACTGCACTTGCCCGGCATGCGCAAGTACACGGGTTCAAGTCCCAGCACCCACATACACAATTAAGTGTCAGAGCAACAAAAGCCATGTGAAAAACTCAATAAAAATTGATTCTGTCTCTCTGTCTCTTTCTCTCTCACTCACTGTCCTTTTCTCTTAAAAACAAACAAACAAACAAACAAAACAAAAAAAAAACTATTCCCGGGGCGGAGGGGTGGCTCGGTGGTTACGGCTGTTGCCTGGCAAGTGCGTACGCGGGTTAGAACCCCAGCACCACGTACACAACGATGTTTCAGAGCAACGAAAGTCACATGAAAAGCAAAATAAAAATCATTTTTCTCTTTCTCACTGTCCCTCTCTTTAAAAAAAAAAAAAAAAACAAGGCTATTCTCTTAGTAACTTTGAAAACACATCATATTGAGTACAGTTGCCATTCTGCGTAACAGGGTCAAACAGTCACTCTTCCTAACGGAAACCGTGCACCCAGCACCCACCACACAGCCACCCCCAGCTCCTGGTAGCCGTCAGTTCACCCTCTGCTTTTGCGAGCCCGGCGAGTTCCACTCTCCAGATGAGCGACACACGAGTCCTTCTGTGCCTGGCCTATTTCATTTGACACTGTCCTCCAGGTTCATCCACGTTGTTACAAACGACAGGATTTCCTTCCTTTTTAAAGGAAGTCTGAGATATTCCTTTGTGTGTATCTTCCACATTGTCTTCCTCCACCCATGCACTGAGGGACGCTTTGGTTCCGGTGAACAGCACTGCAGAGGTCTCTTTGACACGCTGCTGCCTTTCCTCTGGGTGTCCCTCAGTGGGGTGTGACTGCACCACACAGTAGGTCTGCTCTCAGTCTCCTGAGCCCCGCACCATTTTCCACTCGGCTGTGCTGATGCACATTCCCAGCAACACTGCGCAGGGGCCGTCCTCAGGTCCTCCGTGCTGTCCGCTCTGCATCGATCACCATTCCAACGGGTGTCGGATATGTGTCACCGTGGTTTTAATTGGCCTGACGATTAGTGGTGCTGAGGACTTCCCCCGCTAAACTGGTGGGCCGTCTCTATCTTCTTTTGGTAAACGTCTACTCAGATCCACTGTTCAATTTTAAATCAGGCTATTTTCTTGCTATTGAGTTGTTTTCTAAACTTATAATTATCTGAGAATGTTATTTAGCACTTATTTTGGAAAGGTTGTATACGATTCTCAGCGGGCAGCTGTTTTTCTCGGAGCACTTTAACCACGCCGTTTCACTCTTCTGAGTTTCACCGTTGCTGCTGAAATTCGGCCGTCAGTCTAACGGCTATTTCTTTGGAACTGCTCTTCCTTGGGGGAATGTTTTAAGGGTCTCCCTTTGTCTGCCTGTTCACTCTTTTGTACCTGGGTATAAACCTTTTTAGTAGTTTATTATATGTTGTGTTCCCTGTGAATTCTTGCTTTTCACCAGTTCTGAAATATTTTTGAATATGTCTCCAAACAGTTCTCTTGTTTGGGGTTTCAGCAGACTTCTCCAGCTCTCTGCATGCTATCTTTTAGGTTTCTTTTGCTTTTCTAAACTTTGTCTTATCCATTGGGCCACATTCTTGACAATTTCTTTGCATTTATCTTCCAGGTTACAAAGTTTCCTTTTAGCTGTGTCCAATATGGTGCCTAACCTGTCTGCTGGGCTCTTTTCTAAAACGGCTCTACAGATACCTATTTCATGTATCTATTTTTGGAACATTTTCCTCACTCCAAAATGAGAGATATTTATCATTTCATTGATTAACAGTGTCCACAAGCAGCCCTCTCTGCCCCTCCCGTCCCCAGCACCAGGCTCTACTGATCGACTTTCTGCCTCTCTTGGTACCTTATCCATTCTGGAGATTTCGTATAAATGTAAAGGTACAATATTTAGTGGCGTGAGTGAGTGTGTGTAGGGGGTGACTGATTCTTTCATTTAGTATAATTCTTTCAAGGTTTCTGCTGACTTTTCCATCTCCATGAAAAGTTTCTCTTTTTTAGAGGTTTTATTTTTTTCTCAGATGAACATGGTCCAGCTTAACAGTGCCTTGTTCCTTTCTTTAATCTATCTTAAAAAAAAAGAGAGAGAGAGAAAGAGAAAGAATCAATTTTATTTAGTTTTTCACATAGCCTTTACTACTCCAACACTCCGTTGTGTACGCAGTGCTAGGGTTCGAACTTGTGTACACGCCCATGCCAGGCAAGCGCTGTAACCGCCGAGCCACCGCTCCAGCCCCGTCCTTGCTTCTGTTGAGTGTTATTTTGGGGCTTATTTCTTTTGGCTGCTAGTTCAGGTGAGTCTGTGGGAACCAGTACCTACGCTGGGGGCTGCTTCCCTAGAGAGGATGCCCTGTTGCTTTTGGCTGCTGCTGTGGGCCACCCTGGTCCCCTTGGAGGCTCAGCTTCCTATGGAGTCTCAGGCTCAGTCCCCTTCCTACCCCACTGCCCCCACACGTTGGGGGTTTCTTGCAAATCCTCTCCTAAATTAACAACCTCTTAGGCATGCTCTGCCATAACTTCCTGTGGATGGCGTCTGCATCTCTGTGCTGAAAGGAGGCTACTTTTGCCTGCCTTGGGTGAGTACAAGAGAATGACCCCCTGGGAATGGCCCTGAGGACTCCTGGGAATTGCTGGAAAAAAACACTACAGTTCCTCTTGTGTAGGTGAGAGCACTCAGGCTCATGCTTTATGCCTTTTTCCAGTGTTGCTCCGTGTGACAGGGCTCCAGTCCCCACCGTGGTACTCTGCTCAGAACACACTTTGCTGTCCTCCCTCCCTGCCCTGAGCTACTGCCTACCCTTGCCCCCTGCACTGCCAAATACATCTTGCCCTGGACTCCTGGCCTCAGATCCTGCTTCTGCAAAACACACACCAAGACCCAGGACCTGGGGCTGCCCAGGGGCACAGGTGGTCTCCACATCTATCTCCTCTCAGCAAGCAGCACTAGAGTCCCACCAGCATATTTATTTACTTATGGACCAGAAATTCCTCTTACTGTCTTGAGGGCTCTGCAGTGTTCTCAAAAGCACGGTGTGTGAGCTGGTTCTTGCCCTCTGCACCGTGTTAATCCTGAGAACTCCTCCAGCTCTCAGTTCAAGCTCACATCCTCTAAGGTGTGCGCTCCCACCCAAATGCAAATCAGTGTCCCCTTAAACTCTCTTGTCTGTGTCTTCCTTTGCCTACACTTCTCCAGAGCCACACAGAGGAGCAATGAGAGGTGTAGGCTTTGGAGTCCAAGCTGCTGGAGCCCAGTGCTGGCATTGTCACCTGTGTGACCCTGAGCAGGGAACCATTAACAACCCTGCAGGGTAGGGTCCTTGTGAGTTGTACGGAATACGACACACCAAGTGTCCAGAACAGGAGGGACACATAGTATGTGCTCAATAAACGTTGGCTCAGCCACTCACATTTTAGAAAGGTCCAACACTAGTGATAATCATTTGTCTAACGCAAGACTAGGGGGCCAGAATCTACCTGTCTTACCGCATTTCTCGGCACTGATGGCAGCGCTAGAACTGTGGCACTTTTTCCAGCCAAATGAAGGCAGGTCTAGAAGGACCGAAAAAGCTTGCGGCTTACCTAGTGCCCAGCAGAGACCGGTTCCAGGCACAGGAACATCAAGAGAAAGGCGAGAAACTGGTCCATACCCCTGGGTGCCCGGCCAGGATTCCTGCCTTCTGGGTGTGGATGTGGTTGGCTCGGGCTGGGGCTGCGGGTGGGGGTCGTCCGGGATGCTCTGGAGTGGAACTGCCTGGAGCAATAGGAAACCAGGCCCAGGTCGTGGAGGGAGGGCCCCAAGGCGGGGCGTCCGACCTGGCGGGGGGTGAAGAGGGACCTGCGCGGAGCACCGAAGCTGCTACCTCCCTCCCTCTCTGCGTCTTTGTGCGTTTCGCTTCCTTTTGCAGTCTACGTTCTTCCGAGAATTTCCAAGGGGACCTCAGCCAAGCAGAGGGGGAAGGGATCCTGCCCACGCCTGGGTAGGGGGAGGTGAAGGCGGAGGTGGGGGAGGCGCAGGGGGACAGCGGTAAAGGGAGCGGGAACCCGGGAAGGCGCGCGCGCGCGCTGGCAAGGGGGCGCGGGCAGGCCCGGGCCGGCCCGGGCCAGCGACCTGCGGAGGGGCCGCGAGCCCCCGGCGCCCCCCGCCCCGCGCGTCTCCCCGCCGCCCCCGCCCCCCCGCCCGGCTCCGCCCCGCCCCTCGCGCGGGGTCCGCGACTGCGGCTGCGTTCCCCGAAAGACGAGGCTGCGCCCGGGTTCCGGTCCGCAGGGAGACCGAAGGGCACCGCCGCCCGCGCCGCGCACGCCGCTGAGCCCGGAGTGTGGACCCCACAGGGATGTGAGTGCGCCCCCGACCCCGAGGCCCGCGCTCGACGCCCCGATCCGCGGTGAGCGCCGAGGCGCGCGCGGGAGCCGGGGGAGGGGACTCGGCGCGGGGTTCCCGGCCCCCTAGCCCAGGGGTAGTGGTGGGGACGCGGCGCACACCCCTCCCCCATCGGCAGGTAAGGTCCGCTTCCACCTCCTTCGGTCTCTCCTGACCCGACGCACTGACAGCTCCCCAGGGAGGAGAAGACGCCCCCCGGCCCCCCTGCAGGTGCCGGGCGCGGGGTAGGTGCAGCTTGGGTTGTCACCTCCCCGGAGAGGGCAGATCTTTTCTCCCGGGTGAGGATGCAGCGATGGTGGAAGCGCAGGGGGATGGGCTGGAGGTGGGGCTCTACGAGCTCCTGGCCGACCCCCAGCTTTGGATTTCTGGGAGGAGGTCGCGTCCTGAAGCCAGAAAAGGGGAGGGTCCTTGCGCCTCAGCCGTGGGCCGGGTCTCCTGATTGAGGCTTCTCCCCGCCAGGCCTGCGTCCCAGAGGACCCTCACCCGCAGCTCCCGCGCCTGCCCGAGGCCCGCCCGGAGCATGCTGCCCGCAGCCATGAAGAGCCTGGGCCTGGCGCTGCTGGCCCTGCTGCTGTGCCCCGCGCCAGGTGAGTCGGGGCCCACCAGGCGGGGGCAGGTCCTCCACCGGTTCCCCTTGCGCTTCCTATTAAGCCCACGCCCCTTCCCGGATCCCTGCCGCCTCAGTCGTTCCTTGCCGCTTGGCAGCAGCCCTGCGGGTATATCCAGCAGCCAACTGCCTGTGCGTCTTTCGTCCCGGCTGCTGGTCCTGTGATCCTTGTGCCCGAGTGGTCAGGGTTCTCACACATCATTTCTCAGAGCCCCACCAGACTTCTCACCAAGTCTTGTTTGGCCCTTAGTAGCTTGGGACCCACCTCGCCTAGGGGTGTGTGTGAGGCAGGGCAGGAGTGTGCAGGACTCGAGGTGTGGCCTGCTCCTTCCTGTCCAGTGGGCATGTGGGTGTGGTTCTGCCAGGAAGGCCTGCAGCTGGTGGGCACGAATGGATGCAGGGCCTGGCTGGCCAGGCCCCCAGTTCCTCTGGTCATCCTGAGCCCCATGCCCTGCCCAGCTCATGGCCTATGGTGCCAGGATTGCACGCTGACCACCAACTCCAGCCATTGCACCCCGAAGCAGTGCCAGCCATCAGACACTGTGTGTGCAAGTGTGCGGATCACCGACCCCAGCAGCAGTAAGTTGGGACCAGAGTGGGTGTGGGGTTGCTGAAGGCCATGTTCTGGGGAGAGGTGGGAGGTGTGGGTTGTCTGTGTCCCTGGCCTGGGACAAGATGCTGCCCAGCTTGTCCATCCCTGGCTGAATAGTGCCTAGCTTCAGTGGGCTGAAGAACTGAGCTCTGCTGGCTCTGGTCCTAGGCTGACCTGGAGGGTCCTGGGGATGGAACAGAGGGTCCAGGTGGAGCTGCAGCCCCAGGCCCCTTCTCTCCCAGGCAGGAAGGATCACTCCGTGAACAAGATGTGTGCCGCCTCCTGCGACTTTGTCAAGCGGCACTTTTTCTCAGACTATCTGATGGGGTTCATTAACTCTGGGATCTTAAGAGTCGACGTGGATTGCTGTGAGAAGGACTTGTGCAACCGGGCGGCTGCTGCTGGGCGCAGCCCCTGGGCCCTGGCTGGGGGGCTCCTGCTCAGCCTGGGACCTGCCCTCCTCTGGGCTGGGCCCTGAGGCCCCTCCTTCCCACAGGGCTTCTGAGCTTGTTCCCCTGGGCCCAGCTGGTGCTGCCCCTCCCCAGCCTGGTCTGACCAAGGCAGGGACAGCACTGGGCCAGTACTGTGGTCTGTGGCTCTCGTCCTCCCTAGCCATGAGAACTCCCTGCTTTCCCACCAGCTCCATGTACCAGGCAGCTGGACTTCTCCAGGAAACCAGGCAACGGGCAAGAGGCTGGGAGGGGGGTAAGGGCAGGAGCTGGGACCCCAAGATCCCCTAGGGCAAGTGAGGCCAAACCAGGCACAGCCCAGCGGCCTGGCCTGAAGGCCATCTTCTACACAGAAATAAAGTCACTTCTGAGTCCTGAGGCTCGGGTCTGAGCCTGGGTGTGATGGGTGGGCAGGGTCCTGGCAGAGAACATGGAGGGGCTAAGATGGCAGTCAGGTGGGGGCATCTGTCACCCTTAGTGTCACCACAAGGCTCAGGGTGGTGGTCGGGTGTGCTGGGCTGCAGGTTGGGATGACCAGGATCAGAGGGTGGGCTGCAGGTGAGGTGCAGGCACCTTGGTGCACCTGCCACAGACACCAGAGGTGTACACAGCTGTGCCTCAGTACACACAGGTACAGTGGCATGCGCACACGTGGCCAGTGTGTCCACATGCCCTCCACACCATGCCCACAGACAGCACTCTCCACCCACTCCTTTCTGCACACCCACTCCCAGCCACAGGCGTCGCTTGCACAGGTGCTGAAACCTTCCCATGGTGCAGTGCAAACTGGTGTGTCCTAGCATACACTCACACGACCATGCCTGTGTTCATATGTGACCTCTGGCGCTCAGTTTCCAGTAAGCACATGGACACAGACAGGTGTGCCTCACATGAGCCACCTCCTGCTCCCAGCCACTTTTTCTGGGACTCTGGATGATCTGTCTTTGGGGCTGTGCAGGCCAGTGTGAGCCCTTGCTGGGTATCTGCAGCCCCACCCTGCCCTCAGCCAGGATCGAGGGTGGCTGGAGTCCTAGGGCCAGTCACCAGAGGTTGACCCCGTGGTGGGCTGGCACCCGTGAGGAGGGACAGAGAAACCCATCCAGTTAAACTGGAGCGGCCACCTAGGTTTTCCACACCTGCTGTGGGCCTCAAACCTCATCCCTGTGGCTGAGTCCAGTCCAACTTCCTGTCCCCTCGAGCCACTGCTGGGTGCTCCATGGATGGCTCTTCCCATGGCCCAGGCTTTCTGTGTGGTTCTTCTGTGGGGGATGGACTGCGGCAGTGCTTCCTTGTGCCACCCGTGGCTGACCCAGACCTGGATTCCTCAGGAAGGGAAGTAGGTCCTGTAGGATCTGGCCTTGGCTCTGCTCGCAGAGGCCCTGCAGGATGATGGAGAGGAACTGAGGTGCTGGCTGGCAACTGACTGGAACGTGGGGTGGGGCCTCCAGTCCCTGATGGAAACCCATGTGTGCCCTGGTGTGGTACCGCCCAAGGTTACCCTGGAGAGTTCCTTTCTCTTCCATTTGAACTTTGCTCTGCTGTCCTGCGTTGGACCCCTTTCCTGTTCCCCCACCCTTCAGTAAATGTGTGGCCCCCTATAGTGCCTGGTGTTTTGTGGGTTCAGGGGACCATAGCTGGAGCAGGGGAAGGGTGTGCAGAGAACCTCAGGAATTCAGAGGGGCAGGAAGCAGGAGCCGGTGAGGCCCTGCAGCAGAGTGGTGGACACCCCCAGGAAGCCTGGAGCTGGGGGCCGGGGGCTGCCAGCTTGCCGTGACACGCCCTGAGCCATTTTGTGTGCTGCCAGTATTGTTGGAGAGAAGTATCCAAAAACACAAAAGGGAGAGAAATTCTCCCAACTCCGAAGAAGGGAGCTGCTGCGTGCCTATCCTGAGGGGCTCCCGAGGGAGGGGGCAAGCTCAGGGGGGCCACTCATGGGGCTCCCCGCTGCAGGTGGTTGGATCTCCCAAGTCAGCCTGCTGTCCGGGAGTTCAAGCTCATCCTCTGGGCTGAAGTCTGCCGTCCTGAGGCTCACCCCCTCCACTGGGCTCAGTGCTGAGCCCCTGGTGCTCCACCTGGCCCTCTTACTGAGCACCTCCCTGCAGCCTCGGTTCAGGGCAGTACGCTGAGGCTGACCTTTTGTTTTCAGCATCTCCTTGGTATTCCTGGGAATGAGCAGTGGGCTGAATTTAGTTAACCTCCGGGATCCCTGGGCATAGGGGTTCGTCTTCAGCCTTTTGTGGTCAGCAGCTCTGAGGGGACCATTCTTGTCCTTAGCAAAATGTCCCAAGGGACCATGTCTGGAGGATCGATTCCAAGAAGTGGGAAGGCAAGCCAGAGAGGAAATCTTGCCAGGAGTTAGGTGCTGCGAGAAGGCAATGTCGGTGCCAGTTCCTTGCACCCCTCCCGCTGGGGGCTGCCAGCTGCAGCCATTTCTGCTGTCTAGGGGACAGGAACCTTGCTGTGATGGACTTAGCGAGTTGTGGGTGCAGCTCCATGCTGGTTAGCAGCTGCAGTTCTGCAGTGGTCTGCTCACACTGGCCCGTCCCATCAGGAGGTGCCTATTTCTTCCTGACACACAGGATTCTCTGTGACTGAGGGACGTGAGTCTCCCCAGGCTGCTTGGCACCTGACCCTCAGTGCATCACTGCGTCTGCTGTTCTGGTTGTCAGTTGTGCTCAGAGGTCGCACAGGTGTTACGTTCTTGTGTGGCTTCAGGGCTTCGAACCTCAGAAGCTCTCATACCCTTACGCAGACAGACTCTAAACCTTCTAGCACCTTCACAGATTTGGTTGCTGCGTGCAGATGTCCAGTCCATCTGAGTTGATTCACGTCGTGGCGGGAGGGTGGGTTTCCTCCCAAGTGGCCACTTCTTTCTCAGGCCATTTGTTAAGTAACCCGTCTTTCCCTGTTAACTTAAAATGCTCTCTTGGTAACAAAACACATCCGGCATACACAGGGTGTTTCTGACCTGTGAGCTGTGGGGACCACATATCACTGCTGTGCCCGTCTGACCGTGGCAGCATTCACAGCCTCTCAGCTTCTGCCAAGGTCGGTGCCCTCACGACTGCTGTACTCTGTCCAGGCCCAGAGCGCCCTCCTGATGGGGTCCGAGGCAGGGTCCTGCTTTCCCTACGCGTCTTCCCACTCCGCTCCTGAATGGCTTTGCTGTGCTGGGAGGCACCGTCCCTTTCCCCATGGCTTGGCAACTGCGCACATTGCATGGGTGACTCGTAGCTCTCCCAGGTTAGTGAGTGGCATCTCCCCCTCCTTCACATTTAACTGGTTTTGGTGTGCGAAGCTGATGTTTTTTGACTCTCTTGGATTGGGGGCTTGCTGTCTTAGGGGAGCAGGTGGCAGGACAGGCCACTCGGGTCTCTGGTCTTTGTGTTTCCAAAAGCCTGAACCCTCCTTACCCCGGCCTCCGTGGAACATGGTGATCCTGAGGAGGAATCCCACAGGCATGGGTAGGCAGGAGGGACTCCGCTCAATCCGGAACAGGAGGTGCCAGGCTTCCTGGGAAGTGCTCCCGAGGGTTGAGGCCTGAGGGAGTGACGGTGGGGGAGGGCACAGGTGGTCAGATACCACAAAATGGTGGCGTGGCCCAGCAGCGAGGGGCAGGGAGGCCACACAACAAGGCCAAAGGCCGTTTTGGCAGCAACCTGTGTCAGTGGGTGGTCAGCGCCCAAGTCTGAGTAGACAGCTTTGTCACCCACATCCCTGGCCCCATGAGACGCTGTCCTGGGAAGAATACGTGCAGTGCAGCACGGACTAAAACCCAGGTGTCTCTGCTGTTGAGCACTGGGGCTGGAGATGCAATAGCAGGAACATCACCATGCACTCCTTGTCTGGCCGGCTGGTGGAGTCTGCGTGCGCTGTGCATGTGAGTGTGGACCCCACGGTCTGCCTGTTGGCTGGGCTGAGCTTACCTGACCAGGTGTAGTGCCCAGCAGGCCTACATGTTCTGAGTCATGAGCCGCACACTCCGGCTGGGAGGCTGCAGAGAGAAGTTCCTGGATTCCACAGTGGGAGGGTGGGTTCAGACAGCAGGAGCTGTCCACACAGTACAGAGGTGTCTGGGTTACTGGAGCAGTTGCGTGTGGCACCATCCAGTGCCTGTGGCCTGGACTCCGTTGCAAGCAGCAGCTATCAGGCTGCGGATGAGCAGGTCTGTCCTCCCGGCTGCACCCGTTCTCCTGTGGGCCTCCTGTCACAGCCTTGGCCACACTGCTTTGTAGAGCGTGGCTGAAGGAGGACCGTGCCCAGGGTCCCTTTGTGGAAGGCCTTTTATGCACACTGGGAATCGATTGCTGTTGAACTTCAAATCTGTCTTTATTCAACTCAGACTCTTTATTCATATTTCAGTTAGACTTTTTTTAAAGCTCTTTTGAGAAAGTGAATCCATTTTTATTTATTTTTTCATCTGGTTTTAGTTTTTCCAACACTTTAGTTGTGTATACGGTGCTGGGTTTGAACCTGGCTCCTCGGGCATGCCAGGCAAGTGCTCTACGGCTGAGCCACTGCTCCAGCCCTCAATAATTGGATTTTAAAAATTAGGAATGGCTGATAAATTTAAAAGAAACAGCTCTCTGTCATCTCTTGACGTAACCATGTGTTTCCCCTGGTTAGTGAATAGCAGATACAGTGAGTTGCATTGCCAGCCCCCTTGGCATTAGGGACACGGTTCTGCTAGGCCACTGCCACATTAGGGCAGCCAGTTTGGTTAGGGTGTTTGCACTGAAGACATCCCCAACACCTTCAGACTGAGCTCTGTGCTTCTCTGACATCTCCATCAGGACCTCTCCACCTCAGGGGCGGCCTCCCTGCCCCTGGGGGAAGCTGCCACCAGCAGGGGCCCTGTGCCCTCCTGGCTCTCCCTGTGCACACTGGTGCTGGGCCTCCTCCTGCAGTGCTGGGGAGCACATCTACCTCCCCTCATTTGCATGCAGCTGTGCCCAGTTCGAGGTCCTGTTATGTCCACTTTACGCCCAGAAGCATATTTGGAAGTTGGACTTGGAGATGCGAAGTCTCCACTGATTTACAGGAGGCCCAGAGCTGCCTGGACTTGACTTCCCTTCTGCCTCCTTGCTGTGCGATCCCTGCAGGGCCTGGCTGTGTCTGTGAGGTGGGACACACCATGCTCACAGAGGTGGGTAGGTCCTAGAATCACCTTGGCTCTTGTTCCAGACTGCCAGGATGCAGGTCCAGGCAGGAAGTCGGAAAGTGGAGGGGAGTGGGGCCCCCACCTCAGTTCCCTTCCTGGGGCTCACTCAGCCGTGGGCCCCCTCCCCTGAATTCTTCTAAGCCCCCAGACTTGGCCTCTTCCCTCCCCCACCACCCCAGCCCTGCCCACACTGGGACCCGTGCTGCGGACGCCTCCTGCCTGCGTGTTTGGGGGGCACAATCCCCTTCTTGGGCAGGAGAGTGGAAGTGAGCTCTGTGTAGCAGTGGGAGGTGAGGGCCCAGGCAGGGAGCAGGCAGTCACTCTCCTCCTGCAGGCTCCAGGGCACAGTTCCCAACTGCAGCCGCACCAGGAATTCCTGCACCCGGAAATCCTGACTCGGGGTGCCACGTGGGGCCCAGGCCCACAGTAAGCTGTGGTGCCACATCAGGAGAGGCCAGGGAGCCACCTGACAGTTCACCCTTATGGATGCATTTCCTACTTTGGGGGCTACATTCCAGGTTCTAGGTCCTGGGGACAGTAGTGGCCAAGATGGATGGCTGCGCCGGTACATACACGGGCACAGAGAGGGTGGAGACGGTGAAAGGCACATAACGACTTCAGTGTGCAGCGCATGCCTGCTGAGAATACTTCTCGAAGAAGGAGACCTTGGTGCTTAGCGGGAGTCCACTGTGGTCCACCCGGCAGCCGCAACGTGGGGCCCTCAACTCCAGGGCCCATCGCCAAGGCCAGGGCCGGGAAGTATCTGTTCCTAATTTGGGGGCTGCACCAAGGGGAGGCTAAATCCTTCTTCCTGGGGCTGTTTTTTTTTTTTTTTTTTCACCTTGCCTGGTGGGAGGCTGCTAGGAACGAGGAGCATGGGGCAGGAAGGGACAGGGTGGCCAGGTAATGGGAAGTAGGCGAGGGACTCCTGTGTTTGTTCATTTTCACCCATTTGAAGGTCTCCAGTGAGAGGTGAGCCTGAGCTCAGCCCCATCCACCAGAGCCCTGCGTCTCCACTTAGGGTGTCTTTGTGCAAATGCCAGAAGCGAGAGTCGATGGTCCGTCTTCCATGGGGGAGTTGCTTACGGCTGCCCGCCTGGACTCAGCTTGGAGATCTGCTCCTATGTGCACTGTGGGCAGCTCCACACGCCCCCAGCCTCCTGCTGCCCCCAGCCTCCTGCTGCCTGTGTTGCAGCCGCAGTGCTGCCATGGAAAGCCTGGCACGGGTGCCTGGGGCAAGTTCCCAGGGCTGGCCTTGCTGGGCTCTGCAGCTTTCCCGGGTCAGGCGTGGCTGCCTCTGACTGCAGTGGCGATGGTGGAGGCCACCGAGTCCTCAGGACCTGGAAGACCTTGCCACCTGCCGGTAGTGAAAGATGGATTTGCGCTTTGGTTAGTGTTTGACAGAGGCACTGGGTGTGACCTAATCCTTGGCATCGCTCCGTCATCAACTAGGGCACCTCGGCTCTTCCTCCCTGCCTGAGTTGACTTCTCCATCTGTTGTGGTGGGGAGGTGCCTAGATTTCCCAGGGCTCTCAGCTCACAACCTCCCTCTTTGCTGTCACACGAGTGCCTCCTTCTCCATCCCCAGAGCTCTCTTTTTCCAAATGGACATTACTTTGAATTTTTATGTGGAAACTACTTTTTATGGCTTCAGGATTGTGAACCATACAAGCTTTCTTCCCTTCCCGGTGGTTAAAAGGGTTCTCTCTGGTTTTCTTCTGGGGCAGGGCTGGACATTCCTGAGCTGCTCACGCAGGGCTTACACCTGATGGAGCAGTTGTTAGAACCTGCAGGAACTAAGGCCCTGTGCTCACCCTGCAGAGAGCCTGTGTGTGTGTGTGTGTGTGTGCGCCTCATGGGTGTGGGTGTGTGCCCCGTGGGTATGCGTGCATACCCTGTGGGTGTGTGTGTGCATGCCACATGGGTGTGCCTCATGAGTGTGTGTGTGCCCCTTGGGTCTGGATGTGCCCTGTGGGGGTGTGTGTCCCAAGAGTGTGTGTGCTCCCCGAGGGTATGTGTGCACATGTGTCCTGTGTGTGTGTGTGCTCCTTGTGTGTATGTGCCCTGTGGGTACAGGTGCACCCTGTGCATGTGTGCCCCGTGTGTGTGTACCCTGTGAGTGTGTGTTTGCCCCATAGATGTGTGTGTGCCCTGTACGTATGTGTGTGCCCCATGGGTGTGTGTGTGCCCCACAGGTGTGCGTGTGTACCCTTTGGGCATGTGTGTGCTCCTTGGGTGAGTGTGCCCTGTGTGTATGTGTGTCCTGTGTGTGCCCCATGGGTGTGTGTATGTGCCCTGTGGCGTGTGTGCCCCATGGGTGTGCGTGTGTACCTTGTGGGTATTTGTGTGCCCTGTGGGTGGGTGTGTGCACTGAGGGAGTGTGTGCCCTGTGTGTGTGCATGCTCTGTGGGTGTATGTGCCCTGTGGGTGTGCGTGTGCCCTGTGGGTGTGCCCTGTGGGTGTGCGTGTGTACACACAGGAGCTGGAGCTGTGGCTGGGACAGGAAAGAGGCTGTTTGCCCACACTCAGTCTCCGGTGAGTCTTCACTGCACAGGGGCGGAAACTGGCAGCCTCTTCAGCCCCATCCCTGGAGCTACAGTCCCTGTCCTGGGGAGGGGCTCCCTCCTGATGTGCCATTCAGCATCCTCAGAGGGCAAGATAGCAGAGACCTGCGTGGTCTGGACTCTGAAAGCGAGTCCCACACTGGGCCACTCTCTGGGGCAGGACCAGAAGCTCCAAATAGAGCCCACCCTGGGAAGGGGCTGGGTGTCCTTGCTAAGGAGAGCCCAGGCCAGATCCTTCCTGCAGCAGCCCAGCCTCCCGGGGAGCAGGGACCTCAGGAGATGACAGGCCTCATCAGGCAAAGCCTCCACCTGGACCCAGTGGGGTCTGCAGCAGGTGGTAAGGATCAGGGGCCAGAGACCAAAGCTGAGGTTGGGCGGGCCACTGGGTGGGCACCACGGGACCTCAAGGGTCGTCCTGAAGCATGGGGTTGGGCAGCAAGGTTGAGGCCTTCAGTGTCAGGGCTAGGAATGTCCGTGGTGGGGGCAGCGCTGCGTGGCCTGCCCTGGCCTCTCCCTGCGCTCTGAAGTTCCAGAATTCCAGGGCTACTGCAAAGCCTCTGTCTCCCCTTGCTGCTGTCCCCAAGCTTCCCCTCATTTCATGGTGGCTCCTTCCCTTGGCACTGAAGGGGCTGGCCAGCAGCCAGAGACACTGGCTGAGCAGAGGGCAGGGGTTCTGGAAACTCCTGCAGTGTTAGGTGGGGTGGACACTGAGGGATGGTGTGGGAGGTTGGGGGGGCATGGCTGAGGTCAGCAGGCTGAGGCTGGGTGGAGCCAGGGTCCCACCTGAGGCTGCCCCTCCTGTGGCACTCCGGCTAGTGGCCTGGCTATGTGTGTTGGGCTCACGCTCACGCCCATCCCGCCAGCCAGTAGGCCTGGCTCTCCCCTCCCATGCTGGTGGATGTTGGCTGGTTGCCCTGCATGGACAGAGACCTCTAGAGCTCTGATGGCTGCCCCCAGTAGGCTGTTGGGAGCTCTACTGAAGGAGTAATAAAACGGGAGAGTGGGAGGTGGGAGCACTGGGGTCAGCTCCCTTGAGGGAACAGAGGTGTGGACCTAGGTGTGGGCGTCA
The DNA here is from genome assembly GCA_004027875.1 of Aplodontia rufa. Lineage (NCBI taxonomy): Eukaryota > Metazoa > Chordata > Mammalia > Rodentia > Aplodontiidae > Aplodontia > Aplodontia rufa. The sequence goes on along the minus strand of PVKS010014126.1, from coordinate 32,866 downwards.
GGGGTGGGTGGAGGAGGCGGCCCCCTGGACTGGGCCCCCGCAGGCAGCACCTCCCGTTAGCCCTGTCCTCTGGAAGTGCCACCTTCCATCCTGCTATGCTGACGGGAATTCTGAGGTTCCCTACTCTATGCCCCCTGAGCACTGGACCCTTCCTTGTCTGGGGCAGTTTGTCCCCAGGGTTGTGCCTCTGTGACACAGAAAGACCAGCACAAGAGTCCAAGGGGCATGACTTAGGGTTTTGATCCAGGAGGCCAGCAGAGGGAGGGTCTGTCCGAGAACATGCTGGAAAGGAGGGTTACAAATGAAGAAAAAGGGGCTGGAGCTGTGGCTCAGAGGTTGGAGCACTTGCCTGGCATATGTGAGGACCCAGATTCAAATCCCAGCACCACATACACAACTAAGTGTCGGAGAAACAAGGGCCAGATGAAAAAATAAATAAAATTGATTCTCTCTTTTAAAAAATGAGTAAAACGTTCAGTCATGTTTGGTAGAAGTCCCCCTGCGTTCCATCCAGTCATTGCCATGGTTACCATGGCTTTGCTGTCCTGTGTCTCCTGACAGAGCCTCTGGGAAATGCCACTGTCCAGGCCGGATGTCCCAATTCTACTTTGGGAAGGCTTAAGGGACCCAGAAGAGCCCTCGGCAGCTTTGCCTTGAGGCCCCTTGTGGCTTACCCGTTCCTCACCTTGGCCCCGAGCAGTCTGTGCCGCCCTGGGTGGCACATGGTGTTATGTGTGCTGGGCTGGACTCACCCCTGCTCCCCATGTTGCCTGTGGAGCTCCCCTGATGGGGCCCTGTCCTGAGATAGTCACAGGCTTGCTTCTGTCTATTTCCTGCCAGCCCATGTGGCTCAGCATTTGGGTAACAGGGGAGATCTGGCCTTTAAGGCCTCTAGGGATCCCTGTCCCAAACTTAGTGTTTATGCCCAAAACTCCAGCAAGGGAAGGACTGTCAGGGGCTGAGAGTGCCCACTGCACAATCACCTGTCACTGTTTCCTGACCCCGGTCGGGGAGGCGTCACTGAGAGTTCACAGGGGAGAACTGGCAGGGGGTGTTCAAGGGCCCACAGCTGGGAGGCAGGAAGGTCCAGGGTGACAGGCAGCTGCCAGATATCACACACCAGCATGCAGCAGGGAAGACAGGCTGGCACTGCTATGGTCACCATGCAGCAGGGAAGATAGGCTGGCACTGCTACGGGACAGTGACTTGCCCAGCAACAGACCCATTCACATCCAGAACCACACGAGGGACGGGACAGCTCGGTGGAGAACCAGGGCCCTTTGGGGTCAGGAACTTGACTGAGTCCCTACCTCACTCTCCACCAAGATCCACTCCAGGATCGCAGGCGGAAAGGTCAAGAGCAAAAACTGAAGAGCTTTTAATAGGAAATAGGAATTTCTTGTGATTTGGAGGCAGAGGAGAAATTCCTAACAAGGCACACAGAAGGAATCATAGCAAAGACTGATAAATGTGATTCCCAGGAAGTTAAAAGCTTTCCTTCACCAAAACACATTAAACAAAGAAATGCACCAAAAACCGGGCCACAGACTGCGGCCAACGCTGGACAAGAGCTAGCATCAAGATGGAAAGATGCGGGGCTGGAGCGGTGGCTCGGTGGTTACGGCGCTGGCCTGCCATGTATGTGGGACCCGGGTTCGAACCTCAGCACCACGTACACAATGAAGTGTTGGAGCAATGAAGGCCATATGGAAAATTAAATAAAATTGATGCCCGCTCACAATCTCTCTTTAAAAGAAATAAAAATGAAAAAGAGGGACAGATGGCCCCCAGCCAGGGAGAAGAGGATAAGACACGGCAGATGACCCCAGAGGGGAGCTGCTCAGTGTCACCAGTTGCCAGGGAAATGGCAGCCCCAGGCCTGGGCTGTCCCCACTGGATTAGCACACTTTCAGAAGTTGGGCCACGGGTTGGAGCAGTGGCTCAGTGGCACAGCGCTTGCTTGGCATGCGCAAGGACCTGGGTTCAACCCCCAGCACCAAAAACAAAAAAGGCAGTGAGAAATAAATGAAATCGAGGGAAAAGTGTTCTAGAAGCCCAGAGAATAAGGAGGACGTGAGTTTGATTGCAGTGCTAGTCCCTGCACTGGGGATTGAAACTAGGGATACTTTGCCACTGAGCCACATCCCCAGCTCTTTTTATTTAATTTTTAAATTTTAAGAGACGGTCTCACTAAGTTACTTAGGGTCTCATTAAGTAGCTGAAGCTGGCCTTGAACTTGTGATCCTCCTGCCTCAGCCTCCAGAGTCTGGAATTACTGGCGTGCGCTGACGTGCACCACCATTCCTCCGCCCTCAGTCCCCAGCAGCTTTCTTTGTGTGAGCCAGGAGGGTGGCCTCCTGGTGCCTCCTCTGGGGATCAACCTTGGAGCAGGTCACTGAGCAGTCAGAATGCTTAAGAATGAGCAGTCAATGATCGATCAGAAAAATCTGGCCCGCTGATCTTAAGCCACATTTTCATGGCTAGAGCGTTGGTGCCTATTTGAAGCACTCCGGAAGCCATGGAAGGGTTTTAATCGGTGACATGTTTTGGTTAGTATTTCAGGAAGGTCTCTCAGAGCCTAGCAGAGCAGCGGCACCTGTAGTTTCAGTTACTTAGGAGGCTGAGGTGGGAAGATGCCTGAGCCCAGGAGTGGGAGGCCAGCCTGGGTGACACGGTGGGGCACACACCTCAAAACCATTCGGGATCTGGAATGGAGGGCAGCATGAGGTGGCAGGGGGCCCCTTGGTGCCGGTTCCAGATGGGCTTGGGGGAGGCCTGAGACATGGAACAGGACCTGAACCTGGACATGTAGGTCAGCATCCTGATCCAGGAGGTCACAATGGGGGGGACTGGTGTGGCCGAGTGGCTATGGATGGCGGCGATGCTCCCCATCAGACCACCGACGTCTCAGGCTTCGTTTTGGGAAGCATTCCTAGTGCTTTTCTGCACATTACTATTCTGGATGCCGGCAGTCTCGGCTACCTGGATGCGCAGCGCTGGCTGCTTTCCCAGGAGCACACATTTGAGGAACCCTGGTGCCCCCGTTCCGTGCCAGCTTCTGTGTCTCGGATTCCATATCTGTGAATTCTCCTACTTGCTAAAATCCATGCTTGAGCTGACATTTGTGGACATGCTCAGAGCATCAAAGAATTGGCGTTCCCACCAGTGCACGCTCCCGGCTGAGGTCACCTGAAGCCACCTCCTCCTCGCTCTAGTTCACAGCTTACACTGCAAGCACGTGCGTTTTCATGGTCTGGCCCGTGCCCCCTTTTTCACATTTTTTAGCTTTTTGTGTTTGGACCGAGCACAGTGCTGGCTGGGGTTGCTAAGTCGAGTGGCTGCGGCGTGTGGGAGAAGAGCTGTGTTGGATGGTTTTGAGCAGGTATGAGGGCACCCTTGGCCATGCTCAATGAGAATGAAGCGTCACTATCCCTTCAAACAGACACTCACGAAACGAGATTATGTATGCATCAGTTGGGGAAATGCTGCCAGAGCTTGGAAGGACCCTAACCCTGCATTCAATGACTCAGGGTCACAGTGGCTTTGTGGGCTGCCACCAAGTGGCTGTGGAGAGCTGCTTGTGCTTGCAGTGGAGGAGGGTCCTAGGGAACAAGCCTTGGATGAGCCCGGCCGGACCACTGTGGCAAAGGTCTGGGGTTGCTCTTCAGGCCTCCACCACCTGCCTCTGCGTTGGGCCACTAAAAGCTAAACACGGCTTTTCTTCTGGGCTGGGAGAGGGGCATGTACTGGTTTCTCAGTTTTCAATGCAGTTGTCCAAAGATGATCAGAACTTCCACCAGAACAGGAATGTCGGGGAGTGGGAGTGACCCCACCCATTGCTCCTGACACAGTATGTCCACGTTGTTCCCTCTGGCCTGGCTCTGGTGGCCAGATTCAGTGGGGTCTCCATTGTACATATTAGCGACCACCTTGGAGAGCAGAGGGTCTGTCCATCAGGCACTCCTCAGGGAGGGCCCAAGGCGTGCTGGCCGCCTCCTCTTTCCCCTTGCTCTTGGTGGCCATTTCAAGGTACTTTAATGTGTCCCTGGGGGCACTGACTATGCAGGTGACATTTGTAAGGCCAGGTGCATTTTGTCCCGCCCACCTGTTCAGGGCGGTACATCCAGCAAGGGGTTCCAGCCGGTGCCCCCGCGGCTCTCTCCTCCCGCAGTCGTGGTTGGTGTTAGCCTGCTTTTTAGACGTTTAATTCCGCCACCAAGTTCACGAGCGCTTTGCTGTGCAAACAGCCGTGGCAGAGAGAGTGCAGTGATGTTTCCGCGTGACAGTCAGCTTGCCATGTCACCTTCCGTCCTTATGACGCAAACGACCTCTACTGGGGCCCCGGCTCCCAGCCCTGGAGGCTGAGGGATGGGTGCTGTTCAGCGCTCTCTGGGCTGCTCTGGTTTTTTGCGTCGCCATTGATCAGGTAGCTCAGCTGCAGAGAGCAGGAAGCTGTCACCGTGCAGCAGTGGACGTGTGCACTGTCCCTCCCCCTGGGAACATGCGCAGCCCCAGGGCAGGTTTCTTTTCATATTTTTGGAACTCAGGCTATGGGGAGAACACCGGTAGGGTCACTTAGACGGGTGATGTCCTGTTGTGGTGCTCAGGGTGGTGCCCACAAATAACTCTCCAGTCCAGTCTGGCCACCAGGGAGACCAACCTTTAAACGCTTCAGATCCCATGGCTGCAATGTCCAGCGGCCCTCCTGGGGAAGGCAGGGTGCCAGTGGTCTCCCCTGGATTGGAAGGTGACCTATCTGGACTTGCTAGCAGATTTGGGGGCCTCCTGAGCCAGTTACCCATGAGGCCGTCGCCTGGAGGAGGCTGCCCTCTGGTGTCCCTGCTTGGGAAAGCACGCCTTCTCCAGGCTGAGCCTTCGGGAACAAGATTCCCACCTGACTCAGGGCCCCAAGACAGAATACTAAAGGCCCCGCAAAACAGCCAGCAGGGGGCGCTCCTAACTGAGCCACTGCTCGCACCCCACACTGGTGGACTGGGTGAGGTGGAGTTGGTTCAGTTTGTTAAAATGGTGTGGTTGCATCTACCAGCCGAGGCTGTGTCCTGCTGCCTCCAGTTCCTTTGATGTGTTCCGTCCAGCTGCGACAAGGCAGCCATGTGCCCCTCCCAGGTGGGCAGCTACCCTCCTGCACAGGTTCTCAGTCACACAGAGCCTTGTAGGTCCTTTCAGAATAGCCAGCTGGTGGAGGTGGCCCCACTGATCCCCAGAGGACATCACCTGGGGGCCGCTCCCTCAGGTTCAGAGTTGCCCAGGGGATGCTGCCAGGAGCCAGCTTGGCTGGGAAGGCGAGTCGACAGCTTCTGTGGCCTGCTCCGGGTGACGCCGGCAGCATCCCTCTTACTCTGGGGCCCTCGCGGGGAGGGGGGCTGTGCTTTCTGGAGCTCACAGGCTCATGGTGGCCCTCCTGTCTGTGTGTTCCCACCGGCGCCTGTCTGACCCTCACTTCTTCCAGCTCAGCTCTGCAGCAGGTGCCAGCGCTTCCCTTGGGGCTGCTGCTCTCGTGGGACTTGCAAGTGCAGAGCCACAGATGGTGCTCCTGCCTGGTGACAGCCACAGTCTCCAGCAGTCCCTGTAGCCACAGGATCAAGCCACACCCAGCTGAAGCCCCTTCCAGAGGCTGCTACGCCAGCTTTAACAAAGGGACGCGGGGTCCTGGCACCATCGGCCCAGGCAAAGTGAAAGACGCCTGACGGGAAGGACAGGTTAAAGGGCATGGTTGCCTCTCCTGTCCCAGAGCCTTGCCTGCAGGATCTCAGGAGTCTCCTTCAGTGGACACAGCCAGCTGGTTACATTTACCAACGCCCCCTTAAATGCCCAGTCTTCAGAAGACCATCACAATTTCAAGGTGACTGCTGCTGTGGTGACGAACTGCAGTGCCTCCTGATGGCAGTGAGAGTTGGTCCCTGGGGCAGAGCCAGAGGGGCACCTGCCACTCCAAAGGCTGCTCTGTCCCTGGCACAGGACCCTGGGTGTCTCTAGTGGTGGGGTCTCGGGTGCTGATATGCTGCCTGGGGGCTGGGCTTTGGGAGCGTGATCCGGCTCAGAAAGACAAGCCCCCGGGATCGGAAAGGAAGGCAGTGAGCGGAGCAGGGTGAGGTTAGGGAAGTGGCTGAAAGGTTGATTTCAGCCAGGAGGAAGTTCCGCTGCACACAGGTGCAGTGATGGTGCCCGGCCTCACCATGACAGGCAGCAAGGACATGGGGCGACCTGTGTGTCCAGTCACTTCCCGTGGTGGCCACAGTGCCCGGTGAGAGGACACCCCACAGGGCCAGGATGGGCTACGCAACCCTGACCTCTGCGCTGGTGGAGGTGAGGACACTTCGGAGACCACGCACTCCAGGCTGAGCCCTCCAAGCTGCGAGCTGCCACGGTTCTTGCCAAGAGACTGCTGGAGGGGGTGAGCCTGGGAAGGGGATGCAGCTGTCCCCAGGCTCTGAAGGCGGGCAACAGGGCCAGGAGATGTAGCCAGAGCAGCCAGTAGGGCACCAGGGAGCTCGAGGATAGAGCAGGAGCTTGTCTGCAGGCTGCTGCTAGTGGTGAGGCCCCAGCCCGGGAGCAAGTCTTCCCGCCATGTGCAGCGGCTGGCAGAGGTGGGGCGCTGCAGGGCCAGAGCCGTAGCCCAGTGGAGGACAGGGAAGGCTAAGTGTGGAGCCGAGGACAGTACCTGGACGCTGGCACAGGTGGTGAGAATAGAGACGTGCTTCCCTCGGGGGTCCCTGGCTGTCCCAGCACACCATTCCCAGCGATCTGCAAGACAGGCCACGTGAGCCAGAGGTGCAACACACCACGCCACGTGGTGACGGTGAGTGGCGTCCTCCACCCTCGAGATGGTTGAGGAGAGCATGGGAACGGCCATTGCTCTGATCTTGAGAGGGCAAGAGACAGACTGGTGACCGTGAAGGACTGCTGATAGTGTGACACTGACACCATTTCAACACCAAGAACACGACGTCCAGTCGGCTAAGGGTGCCTTGAAATGACATCCTGGAACGGGAGAAAATATCGGTCCACCATGCACCTGACAAGAGGCTGACACACAGGACATTCGAAGAACTACTATTAAGCGATAAGAAGAAAACATCGTCACCCTTCAGGAAAAGGAGGGCAGTAAGGTGCCACGCCCCCACGATGCCCCTCCCCGTTTCCAGGAACCTAGCAGAGTGAGGGGGCAGCGAGGGGACCGCGAGGGAGGTGCCCCGGAGACAAACCCCGCCCAGGGCCTGACTCCCGTGTGCCCTGCAGGTGGCACCGCCTGCCCTATCCGCGGGAGTCGCTTTCTTGCCCACAGGCGGGGCAGGGGAGCAGCCGCTTGGGGTGCTGTGCCTGCTCCTGTGGCCTGGCTCAGACTGCCTTCCCTGCAGGGCCCCGGGCAGCACCGGGCGGGTGAGCTCTGCTCAGCCAGCTGCCCCTGGGCAAAGCGCAGGAGGACGGAGGTGCTGTTTTCTGTCCTCACGTTGTCCCAATCCTCCCTGTGGGCATTTCTCAGTACCCCTGAGAACCCAGTTGCCCAGGGTCTTCTTTGGTCTCTCGCACGCCTTTCCCGCTGCCAGCACAAGTGGGCCGTGAGCACTGCACGCTGGATCAGCATTTATCCAGCAAACTCCAGGCACCCAGAAGCACAGGAGAAGAAGCCGTGTCACTGATAACCAGGGAAAGGCATCGCTGCCTCCGAGGGTGACCTCGTCACACCCACTAGGATCCAAAACCACAGAAACGGGAGGACGGGGAGGGCCATGTGCACTCTGGGAGGGCGTGGGACATGGGGTGCTGCCATGGGAAGCAGCATCACTGCGCCCCTCAGGATGGGAAGCGGGGCTAGATGAGCTGTGGGTGCCCCTGGGCGACAGCATCATTCACAGCAGCCAGCGGGGGAGCCACCTGAAGGCCCCTCGGATGACCAGGCAAGGAAGACAGGTAGTTCCTGCTTGGCTTGGAGGTGGCTTGACCCCAGGGGCTCCTGTGCTGGGAGCTCTGAATGGCAGTGGTGTGAAGAGGTGATGCAGCCTTTAAGAGGTGGGGCCTGGGGGCTGGAGCAGTGGCTCAGCGGTTGCTGTGCTTGCCTGGCATGTGCGAGGACATGGTTCAAACCCCAGCACCACGTACACAGTGAAGTGTTGGAGCAACGAGGGCCACGTGAACAACTAAACAAAATTGATTCTCTCCCTCACTGTCCTTCTGTCTCTCAAAAAAAAAAAAAGAGGTGGGCCCAGCAGGCAGCCGTGCTCTTCTGGGGAGAGTTCTTTCTTGCTCTCTTGAGCCTGTGGGAAGTCCTGAGAGCAGGTCGTTTCGTGTACCTGGTGTCCCCCTACATCCCTCTTCTGTTTGCCATACTCTCCCATGCTCCCACTATGCCCACAATGTGATGCCATCTGCCATGAGGCCTCCCATAGCTGAGCAGATGCACACACCATGCTCTTGGACTTCCAGAACCCTGAGCAAAACAAATTTTTTTTCTTTATAAAGTAGCCAGCCTCGGGTATTTTGTTACAGTAAATCCAGGCTCAGGGCCCCAAGACTGTTCATCTTTACACTAAATTGAGACCCTTCCCAATGAGGCTGTTCCATCCTGCAGGTCATGACACAATGTGGGAGAGACCCTGTGACCTGCTGGTATGTGTTCCTGGTGCCCTGGACACTGTCAACCTCCCCAGGGTTTCCTGAGCAGATGGATGCAAATCCACTACCCTGGGGCCTTGGTTTGCAACTCTCTGGCCATTAATGTAGTCAACCGTCTCTTCCTACCTCTTCCCAGTTTGCAGTCTGTCTTCGCTTCCCTCAAGGTGCATTTTTCTATCTTAGTAAAATAGACTTAATATGAAATTCACTATTTCAGTCTTTTTAAGCACACGGTTCTTCAGTGTGAAGTGCATTCTTGCTGCTAGGCAGCCACACCCACACCCAGCTCCAGAACTCTGCATCTAAACTTGGCATCCACTACAGCCTACCTGCCCCCCACAGCCCCAGCCGCCTTCATTGGACCTTCCGTCTCCAGGAATCTGACCCCTCTGAGGACTTCACCTGAATGGAATCACACACTTTCCTGCTTTGGCATCTGGCTTATTTTATTGAGCATCCTCCTCCAGGCCCACCCATCTTGCAGCACATTTCAGGATTTCCTCCATTTTTAAGGCTGAAGAGTATTCCATCGTATGTAATCTTGGTCCACTTTGAGTTATTGTAACAAAGCGTGCTTTGAGGGTCCTTCAGCTGCACGCAAGCAGGGTGCACAGCTGCTGCTCTGCCCTGGGCAGCTTTCCTGAGTCCTGGGGCCTGGCTTTGCATGAATCCGGGCTTCCCTTGCCCCTTGCTTGTCTGTAGGTCACAGTTCTGCCCCATGTGACATGGTGTGTGTGTGCTGTCCACTGGACTTGGGCAGGAGATGGAGTTCAGGGAGGACCCCACTGCAGACTCGTGCCAGGGGGTGGAGAGGGCCAGTTCCAGGTCAGCTGGACAATCAATCCCTGGAGACATTCACGATGCTCTCCTTTAGTGGAAGTAGGTGCATGCAGTTGGGGCGGGGAGCTGGGTTGGCTCTGTCTGCAGTGGGACCAGCTGCCTTGTGAAGCCACATGGCTGATATTCCAAGATGGGGACACAAACTGGAAGAGACCAATACTTGCCGGAGGCTGAGACACTCACTGAAGGGAACTCGCAGCTCTCCCAGCTTGGCAGACCCTCTGGGGCGCCGTGTCCTCCAAGGTAAAGGACACGTAGTAGCCCTTGCCACCCGGGAGGGGCACAATGCCAAGTGACTTTCTGGATTTCAGAAGTAGAATAAAGTCCCCTCCAAATGATCATCTTTCCTACTCTACCAGGTGGTGGCCTGTCACCTGCTCGTGGGGTCAGGTCACTGTGGGCCTGTTCCCTCCCATCATGCAGGATGCTGCCTGTCCTTCCTGCCCTGGGCTGCGTGTGGATGGGACTCAGGGGCCTGTGGGTCATGCATGTGGCTCAGTCCCCATGTCCTGACCCATGTCCTCTAGGACTGGCATACTGGACAAGACACGACGTAGACCTCACTTCTGGATGGTTTTGCATGCAAAACTGGCATTACCCCAAAGTGCAGGCCTCTGCCACTGTCCCCATGAGTAGGGGGGAGGGGCCACCTACCTGCAAAGCCACAGGAATCCTCGACCTTGAGTCTGCCTGGAGAGGGTCCCCATGGCCTCACCAGCAGGGTTCTGTGCTGGCCTGGCCATTAGGGCTGGTGAAGGGACACTGCAGAAGACCCTGGGGTAGAGTGGGTGGGTGTCCCTAAGTGCACACAAATGTGGACACACCTGTGTCCCTACTACAGGCTCGGCGGAGGAGCCTCATCGCTGGTCCAGTACACAAGACCCTGGGTGGACACTTCTCAGCTTCCTCCCTGGTCACTAGTGGTCCAGGTGGCCATGGTAGCTGGGGTGGGGGTCCGTGGCTCCACATCATGGACACCCCCTCACCAAGGTGGGCATGGACACTGCACTAGGCATTTCTACCTCCTCTGCTTCTCCCATGGCAGGTCCTAGGTAGTTCCTCAGGGACTAGACCTAGGAGTGGATGGCCAGGACAGGGCCTCAGGCTCAGCTGTGCACACGAACCTTAGCTCTGCGTTGGAGCGCTGCCTGACCCAGTAATGTCACCTTTACTGGCAGTCCTAGGCCACCCGATCCTGGGCTGGCTGTGTGTCATGGCTCCAGAGCTCCAAGATGGACACAGGGACCTTCCTTCATGTTTCCACAGGACCTGAGAGGGTGTGGCTGGCACTGCTGAGAGGGGCTCCTCCCGCTCTTTCGGACCCCTCTTCCCTCCCTCCAGAAGGCATGGTGGTCAGAGAGTGCTCTTTCCCAGGCTGAGCAGACTTCTTTCCTGCTGGCCACTCCCTGCACTGTGGACTGTGGGGTTAAGGAGGCCCAGCAAGGAGGCCACGGTCCCCACCTGCCTGGCCTTGAGGAGCTCATGGCACCAGGGAGAAAGACGCGCCTGCCTGTGCCCACACTTGCCTCCGTGGTGGAACTCTGCCCCTTGGGTGCACCAACCTGGGAGAGGTCCCTGGGGCCCTTGCCTTTGTTTGTTGCCAGAGCTGGGAATCAGAGGCGGAGTGAGCAAGCCAGGTCAGCACCTTGGACAGAGGGCGCACTCCCTGCCTCCTGCCCCGTCCATCCCCACGCCTTTCAGCAGGGACCTCTCCCTTGATTGATCCGGTGTTCAGTGGTGCACCTTCCCCTGTCTACATCACCGGCTGTCCTGGGCTTCGATGTGGGATGCGGAACCTGGGTCGTGGGCAGGCACAGACGCTGCCCATCTGGCCGGCCCAGAGGAGGGCAGCACTACAGCGTGGTCAGGGAGGCCCTGCTCAGACAGCTTGTGAGAGCAAGCTGGAGCAGAGAGACACTGAGGCACCCGCCGCCCAGAAGGTGGAGGTCAGGCCGCAGACTGTCGCTCAGCTTCGCCAGGAAGGAGGAGTTGCTAGTGGGAGCACAGGGTCCAGGGACCTTCTCCGCAGAGGACAAGTCCCATCACTGAGTCCAAACAGAGGCTGGAGTGGGGAGTAGAGACATCCTAGGACCATGATACTGGGGGACGTGGGAAGGAGGGAGGGTCGTCAGAGCACATGCCCAGGCTGAGCAGGTAACGGTGGAGCATCCAGGCTGCCCTTCCATGGTGGCCCCCTTACACAGGTGTGGAGCATGGCTCAGGGCTTGGCACTGACCATCACCTTGGAAGGGCAATTATTCCACTCAGGAGGTGTCCTGAAGATACTGCTCTGCCGACCCCCGTGACCTCTGCCACTTGTTTTGAACCTGGTGAGAAAGGGTAGCAGGTGCTCACAGCCCAGAGCTTCCAAGTGCCAGGGAGAAATGAGGCTTGTCTGGAGGTGATGAGGACCTGGAAGGACACTGAGGCCACAGACCTGAGGCCATGGGGCGGGTTGGTCAACCAGGCAGAACTGTACTACAGTCCCTCCAGCCCCTCCAGCCCTGCTCCTTGCCTGCCATGGGGCTGGGGCTGTTTGGAACCAGGGCAGGTGGGCAGCCCCAGGTGCCCAATGCGCACCGTCAGGACAGAGGTGTTTTGAGGACTCTGCCTCCTGTACGCAGCTCCAAAGGCCCCTGTGGAGGGAAGCCTCCCTTGGGACACTGCAGGCCACATGCTCAAAGCTCCAGCCACAGAGGTCTGAGGCTCTGCCGTCCCAGGGAGCAGGAGCTCAGAGGCCAAGAGCAGCCCAGCCCCCACAGCCACCTGCCACTCTGAGGCAGGGCCTTTGCCACCAGGGGACCTACGCCCAGCAGGACAGACAGGAGGACACTAGCTATAGCACCCTTCAGCCCTCAGCTTGCCTGCCATCCAGCTGGGGCAAGGAGAAGCCCAACACCGGAGAGCTGGGGAGGCGCAGCGGAGCCAGGAAGACAGGAGAGGACACAAGGCCACGGTATGACTTCTATCCTACAAACCTCCAAAACAGACAGAAAACCAAAACCCTGGAAGGAGGAGGCAGGCAGCGTGCGAAAGCAGCTCACAGCAGGAGGGCAGATGGCCCAGCAAGCAGGGCCATGGCCCACAGTGCCAGCTGGCACGCTCAAGGCCATGTGACACCACCAGGGGAAGGCTCTGCACTGGGGGCTGTGGTTTGCCAAGGCGTCTGTGTGTCTGTGGGTACATCAGCAGGAGAGGGAGGCTGGCAGCCTGAATTCAAATGCACCTCTCAGCTGGCCTAGCTGGGGCCTGGCCACCGGTTCTGTGAGCATCAGATAGGGGACTGTCCAACGGTCCCCGACTTAGGGGATCTGGGTGCAACCTGGCCAGGGGTATTCTGAGCCTTTGGGACTAGGGAGCCAGCTCTGCACCCTAACCCTTGGAAAATGCTCAGAATTGACTACAAATAAGACAAGGGCTAGGCGCAACCGGCCGGCAATGCTCGTGAGTTTCCTCTTGGACACGTGGGGAATCGACCCTGACTGTGACCTACATCCTCAGGTCTAGCGGGCAGGGGCTTCATGTCCCCCACATCTTCCCACAGAGCTGAAATGATGCAGATTCTTTCCAGTTGAGCCCAGCAGCAAGGGCAGGCTCCCTGGGCCTCGGAAGCCTGCCCGGTGGCCTGCAGGCTGACCTGCGTTCCCCAGCCTGTGGTTCTCTATAACCTGCATGGACCACAAGGCTTGTGCCCTCTGTGTCTCGCAGTATCAAGAACTGGCCTTCAAATGGAGGGTGGAAGAGAGCCTGCCACGGGGCCAGGGTGAGTGTGCTGGACTCAGGCAGGGGTCCGTCCAGGCTGGCCCTCGGCCTCCGTCTTCTCTGCAGCCAGGAAGGAGCCACTGGGGAGGCTGCCCACCTCTCCAGGACTGGCCAAGCCGCCCTGCTGGTGGGGCGGGTGCAGCACAGCAGGGGCTTGCAGGCCTTGCTGGTGTTAGTGTGGTCAGGCTGCTGTCTGGGCACACTGGGCCTCACAGCTCCCCAAGGACACCCATGCTGAACACCTGGGTGTTCAGACCAGGGCTGACACCGTAAAGCTCCCTCCTCTCTGAAGAGTCTCAGGACAAAATGTATATAGCATGGCCAGGTGGTCCTTAAGGAAATAGCTGATGGACAGCTTTGCCCCACCCCCAAGCCCTCACCTGCTCTGCACACACCGGGCCAACCACTCATGCAAGGTAAGGACTGGTGGGGACGCAGGAAGAGCCTCCGCCAGAGCCCCCACAAGCTCTGTGCATTGGCCTGTTCCTCCTGAGTCCTGAGTCCCTTTGTCTCCACCTGGGTCTGCATTCCAGGGACCCTCGCCTGACCCCAGCCCTGCCCCACAGGACAGGAGCCTGTAGGGCTTGTGGGGGCTCTTCCGAGCAGCCAGGAGGAGGGGCAGCTGGGCCACAGCCCAGGGGCAGGGCCTGGCCTCCCACCCTTAGGCCCCCATCTGCTCCTCTGCCCTGATGCCTACTGTTCTTCACAAAACAGACCCAGAGGAGGAGCAGGGGACCAGGGCAGCAGTTCATGCTGTGGGCGACATGGGGCCCAAGCAGGCAGACCCGCAGTTCCTGAGCTCTGAAGGGGAGGCCCAGGGCTTCGGGACAGGGAGGACAGGCTGTTTCTCCCAGCACAGGCTGTTCCAGGGGCCCCTCGGGCTCCTACCATGCGCAGGTGCTGGAGCGAGCTGAGCGAGACCTTCCAGTCCAGATTTTATCACTTCTCCCAAGTGCTCCTGGCCCTTCCCTCCCTTCTTAGCACCTCTGACTGAGGTGGAAATGAACAGAAAGAGAACTGCAGACTTCTCACGCAGGAGCAGCAAAACTCGAATGAACCCATTCTTCTCGAATATTGTTTCAAAAGATGAATTAGGAAAACCCAGCTTGTCTGGGATGCAGGAAAGGGTGGTAGCTGACAGAAATTTATGTCCTTATCTACTCATATTAAAGACCAGAGGGGGCTGTAGCAGTGGCTCAGTGGTAGAGCACTTGCCTGGCATGTGCCAGGACCCGGGTTCAAACCCCAGCACCATATGCACAACTAACCTAAATGTTACAGAAACAAATACCAGGTGAAAAATCAATAAAAGTGATTCTCTCTCTCTTTTTAAGTGGGGCTGCAGCAGTGGGTCAGTGGTTACAGCACTTGCCTGGCATGTGCAAGTATGCAGGTTGAAATCCCAGGACCACATACAGCTAAATGTCAGAGTAACGAAGGCCACGTGAAAAACTAAAATAATAAAAATAAATTGATTCTCTCTCTCTCTCTCAATGTCCCTCTCTCTTTAAAAAAATTTAAAAAATAAAAATAAAGACCAGAGGGTGCTGGAGTGGTGGCTCAGCGATTATAGTGCTTGCCTGGCATGCTTGAGGACCTGGGTTCAAACCTAGCACCACATAAGCAACTAAGTGTCGGAGAAACAAAGGTCAGATGAAAAAAAAATGATTATTTCTCTCTCTATCTTTAAAAAAAGAAAATAAAATAAAGACCAGAGGGGGTTGGAGTGGTGGCTCAGTGGTTAAAGCACTTGTCTGGCATGTGTGATGACCTGGGTTCAAACCCCAGCACCACACACAACTAAGTGTTGGAGAAAAAAAAAAAAAAAAACAGATGAACAAATAAACAATAAATCATTCTCACTCACTATTAAAAAAAATAGAGGGGCTGGAGTGGTGGCTCAGTGGTTACAGCGCTTGTCCAGCATGCACGAGTACACGGGTTCAAACCCCAGCACCATGTACACAATTAAATGTCAGAGCAACGAAAGCCACGTGAAAAACTCAATAAAAATTGATCCTGTCTCTGTCTCTCTCTCGCTGTCCTTCTCTCTCTTAAAAAAAAGAAAGAAAGAAAGAAAGAAATCAATGCCCTGTGGGATTCATTTTTTTTTTCAGGGCTGAGGACCAAACTCAGGGCCTTGTGCGTGCTAGGCAAGTGCTTTGCCACTGAGCTAAATCCCCAACCCTTGTTGGATTCATTTTCAACATTTCACCTTGAAATAATTTCAGGTTCATAAAAAAGCTTTGCAAAAAAGTGCAGGAATTATTTTGTACCCTCCTCAGGAACTTTTTGAAAGGTCACATTTTACGTAAGTGCTGGCACAGTGATCAAAATCACAAAATGAACACTGACTCCACCCCATCTCCTATCTGGGGCCCTGCCCTCGCACCAGCCTTGCTCATCCAGCCTGCTCGTCCCCTCCAAGCTGGGAGCAGGCCTGGGTCTGGATTCCCTTTGTGACCTTGGCCTTTTGAAGAGTGACGCCATCGTTCATCCCTGGCCTGGTGTCTACATCACGCTCACACTGGTGCCAATCCCAGTTGCCAGCACGCCCATGCTCCCTTCCCCACTCCACACTGTCCCCTTCCTCCCGCAGTGACACCGCTGTGACAACCGGGATTTGTTTCTGCAAGGTGGCTACAGTGCAGGGTGTACCTTGAAACTGCTTGCACTGCCACTGCCTCTCTTGGGGCACTGAATTTTCCTCCCTTACATTTTTCACAATTTTGGGTCATACTTATAAGTCTTAACCCCCAATAATAAATGAAGAACTTTCTTCCATTTTATCTTTTATTGGTTGTTGCTTGAATATGAAAAGGCTATTGGTTTTCATTTAATTTCCCATTCTAGCCCCTTACCCATGATTTTATTGACTGTCTAGGCTTAGCGTGGGTCCTTTGGGGTTTCTGAGACGTTCTACTACATTAGCGGCAAGCAGATCAGATCTGTCTTAATTCTCACATCGTTCATCACTTTCTTGTTTGCTTTCATTTGCTTGTGTCTTCAGTGGAGCAATCATACTGATGAGAGCAGTAATGCTCGTCCTTTGGTCCAGAACCTTTAGACTGCGCCCAGTGCCCTTCTCTGCATGGGTTTCTGGCTTCAGTCTTCACATGCTATTGCACAACATACTACTAAATTCGTTGGCCTCTGCAGCCCGTGGGCCCTGCCCAGGAGCAGGCCTCTGCAGCTGGTGGCACTGCAGCTCTTAATGGGGCTGTGCCCTCTAGGACACTTCAGTAGCTCACTGTTGACTTCCTCTTCTTTCTGGGTTCTTGTCTTCTGAGTTTGAAGAATGAAATCCACAGACCAGGATGAGAGAATGGAAGAGTGACTTATTGAAGAAGCAGAAAAAACTCTTTCAGCATGCAAGAGGGGAACTGGACAGTGGGCTTTTCTCTACCTGAGTGTATTTATATAACCCTTGGTCCAAACTTATGCAAATGAGGGTTTGAGATTGGTTCAACGTTATGCTAATAGGGAACAGAGATGCACCAATGCTATTGGTCAACTGCTCTGTGACTCCAGTGCTTTGCTGCCATTTCTTGGCAGGGACCAATTGGCCAGCTGCACAGCTTGGGTAGGGGAATCCAGGTCTTTCCCCCTCTGAAGAAGTACCCCTAAGTGTTGTTAGGGTATAGGGACGATGATCACCTTGGCTGCTTCATGCTGAAAATGAGTGTTGAAAGGGAAAGAGTACTTAGAGTCTCCTTAAGGGGCCCCAGCAGAAGGGCAGCTTGGTTTGCAGACTCCATGTGGAAGGCCACTTGGAGCTTGGACGGCCTGCAGGTCAGCGCAGTCCTGAGGCCCATGGTGGTAATTGGTAGATGATACTACTAGGCTTTCATAGGGCAGGGAACATGTTAAGGCAACCATAAACAAGAAAGCAAAGCATTATTTTCTGTAAACAATCAGCTTCAAAGTAATGTGGGGTCTCACATGTCATTGATTTATGAGTGGGTGCCATCTGCTTCCTGTAAAACAGGTTTTTCATTAGTGTCACCTGTTTGGTAGAGGGATCCCCTTTAGCTATGTCAAGTTGGTTAGGACTTCTGTGTGTCACATTACATCTTTTAGGGGGACAAATGAAAATAGATCGTGCGTGAGAGATTAGGAAGATTTGTAGGTCTCCAGCTGACTGCGACTCTGGCAGAATCTTTCGTGATGGTCATCAGGCACTCCTGTACAAGAAACCTCTCTTTGTAGCGTCCTTGAAGGAGCTGAAGTATTGCAGGAATCAGGTTACCAAAAAAACTGTTGTCTTCCTTGCGGAATGGTGCTTTGATTGTACTTTCCTGAAAGGTGTTTAAAACCAAGTTGATTGGGGCTTATTGAGTTGAGTGGTGGCTCAGTGGTTATGGCACTTGCCTGGCATATGCAAGCACATGGATTTGAACCCCAGCACCACGTACACAATGAAGTGTCAGAACAACAAAAACCACATGAAAAAATTAAATAAAATTGCTCCTCTCTCTGTCTCTCTCTCTCTCTCACTGTCCCTCTCTCTTAGAAAACAACAACAACAACAAGTTGATCAAAATTGATCTTGTCCTTGTATACTACTAAGTCAGCTGAGATTTGTCAGGGTCATTCTTAGGAACTTCTGAGAAGTTCTGAGTTTTCCTCTACCAGCTGTGAGTCAGGGTCTTTTGACCATATATGGCTTCTTTTTGAAGTATTGGCTGCATTCTCTTTTCTAAGGACTCTCCTCTTTGTAGAATGTATGTTGATTGCCTTCCTGTTTTCTAGTGTCCTCTTGATCTCCCTTCTCAGGAGATCAGGAGACTCACCAGAGTTGTAGTAGTCTTGCTGTTCCCCGAGTTTTGGCTGACCTAAGAGGGCAGGGGCCAAAATATTGGCTATTTTTTTCTTAGCCCTTTAACTTCCTTGACTTGTCTCCTGGTTTTGTTTTAAATATCCAGCAGGCCAGTTTTATCAGTTTTAAATTGGGAGTAATAGATTGTACTTTAATGTCTACACATTTTCAGTAGCCTTTTTTTGTTTGATTAGAGCTAGTATCAGTACTCTAGTATTATATCTTATTTGTCCTTTGTATGTCTTAATTTGGCTTGTTGTATTAGTAACAACAGGCAATATTTATAACATTATTCAAAGCAACCAGTTGTAAGCCAGGTTTAAAATGATAGTTTGCAAAAGACAACACTTTGTTGTATTACTACTTTAAAATTCAACCTTGGAAAAACACTTAACTTTGACTGTGCTATTTATAGCCAACTCAGTCACAAACTTTTAGATCCACCTTCCACAGATCTCCTATAACTTAGACATTCTGAAAATTGTTTACCCTACAAGATAACCAAAATGTATTTTCCTAGTTACGACTTTTTTGTATCTCTTAGAAATTTACATTCCAAAATAATCCTTATGAAATATCTGAATTTAAATAAATTACTCCTTTTTTATAAGGTGAAATACTTTGCTTTGTTACAGTACTTAAAACACAGCTGAAACTTTTGTATTCTTGGATATAGAATTATACCTGTTATAATTTTTTCTTTTCATAACCTTGCTTTCAGAAATAAATCAATCCAGCAACTTATAGAAACATATTTAGTATACCTCAATATATATATTATCTTATGGAATTTGGAACTCCTCAGTACTTGATTTTGTATTTAGCAGTTGTGTTTTCATATTTTAACTTTGTAAATTAATCAGATGTCTTAATGAACATGTCTGAAGATTAATCCCACCTATGTTAAATTGAATTTTCCCATTTCTAATTTATGTTACCCATGAAAACCAAGGTATCGGATAAGTGAAGTTAACACTTTAAGTCAGTTATCCTGCCAAAGGGCAATCCTTAGATCCAATGGACATTGCACTTCATTTTATAGAAACCAACACTTTGATTGACTGGCCACATAGAAAAATGTATGGGCTGGCAATTCCAACGACATCTTTTATTCTTATCAATGTAAATTGGCACTTTTTGATACGACTTCATTGAAATCCCATGAACTGAAAAGGAATTGGGATCCATTAATTAAATATGCATAGGATCAAGGCAAAGTCATCAGAAAATATGAGCTCAAAAGACAAGTTTTTCCTAAAGATGAAATGCCAATCATTATTCTAGCACAGGAGCACATGGCATATCTGTCAGACAACAGTTCACTTTGGATCAGAGTCAGTCCTTTCTGTAACTGAGTGTAGAATCCCTGAATAGGAGAAAGTGCCACAGCAGTCTTATCCTTCTGATCTCGAGCGGGCTTGGGCAATTGCTTATACAAGTCTAGCTGTAAGATGGTGTTAGAGTTTGTTTCCCTTGGGCATCTCTCTCCCCATCCTCCAACTGGTGTTTGTGTCAAATTTGAGTGCAGAAAAATATTAGGCATTTCCTCACTGGGTTTGAGGGTCAAAGGAACCCTAGAGCATGAATGGTTGTGTCAAATGGACTCTGAAAGAAAGGAAGGAGGCATCCATCCATCCCCGGTGGACCTCTAAGTGATTGGTGACTACCCCTTGAGGCCTGCCAGTTGGATTCATCTCACTTACCAACTTGGTGTACCTGAAGCTTCCTGTGTCTCTCAAAATGTGAGTGACCATGTATTGAAGCTTGATTTAGGATTTGGGCTGGTTGGATTAGTTGTCCTTACCAACACATGACCCCAAAATCTGTTTCCCTTGTGGCATTTCACCCTCTTAAAAGGATGAAAGCCTGGTTTTTCTGTACTGCATCTACCCAGTTATGGAGGCAGTACAGATAGATTGAACATCCTGGAGGAACTCAGTCATTGTACTGAGGGACAGACATGTCCCTCAGGTCATGTGCCCTGGTCAAGTTTTTCAACAGCACTTAAAGCCTTAAAGAAGCTTGCAGTTGACAAGTATAGTTTGGTAATGGCCGTTTGGAACTGGGTAGAAAATTTTCCAGATGAGTTTATAAAACTATACCAGACTCCACAGACTGATATTGCTGAGAGCAGAAGAACTACTGGGTGGATGATTTTGCTGAAAGCATGGAGCACAAAGCAGCAGTCTGGCCATGACAGATCATCCTCGTTTTGTGCCTGGAAATACTGCAGGACATATCCAAGGACGCGGTTGATGGAAATGACATGAATATGTTTCATATCAAAACACATACCAAAAAATACCGAACACAACAAGGAATGTCTAATCAATATTTCCCAATACAAATTTCCTTTGGTAATAAGTGGCCCCATTCCTATCTTAAAGAATGTTAGCAAGATGAGGATGTTTGGACAAGCTGTTGGAAAGAAAATTTTTATTTCTTCTCAGTTGATCATATTGGATCTGCTAAGAAAATGTCTTGCTGGACAACCAAAGGACACAATGGTATTTAATTAAACACTGGTCAAACAGTTTTTGCAGTTGAAATAAAAACTCCACGAGCACATTTCCAAAAGTTCAGCTGCAGCAACTTCAGTGTGGGCATTAGTTGTGATTCTACCTGGTTATGGGAACTGAGCATTTGGAAGGCAATGTTGATGTCCATGATATAGAGTTGTTACAGTATATTAATGAGGACCATGCAAAATTAAAACCACACCTGCAGGAAAACTGACTGGGTTTGGAAACAGGACTAGAGTCAGTCCTGAAAGGTGCTCAAGGACTTAAATTCCCAATAACCACAGACATGGGATGCATTAAAACAATTGGGGATTGGAGGGGATAAGAAACCTAGCTTTTACATGGTTTTGTGGTGCATATGAAAGAGGAAGAAGGAATACAGTGGGTCACTTCTTTCCCAAAGACCTTGGATCAGACCAAGACTTTGTGACCTAGCATCCAAGATACATGGGTGCCCTTATCAGGTAGGTCAGTCTGAAAGTGCAGGAAAGACATGGACACTTGAACTGCCTGGTGACCTGGTTCTTGTTCCACACAGAGAAGCTGAAGCAGAGCTTGGCCAATGTCCCTCCATCAGGGATGAAGGGGATGACCAAGTCTCCAGCAAGCCTATCACCCGTGCCTGTAGACCTGCGGCCACACTATCTGCTTTTAACTGGCTGACAGGTGCCCAGTATTTTTGGTAGAGGTTTCTAACAGGAGTACAGAACTCCAGAAGAACAGTGATAGTTTCAAAGGTCCTATTCACTCACCCTTCTGAAGTGACTCTTCATGGTTGCCAATATGATATGGGAATTTTGAGGTGAGACTGATTGCCCTCTTTGCTGGCTGGTGAGACCGGGTTCCTCTGCTTCTGCCAGTTGGTGGGCCCTGCCCGAGGTGCAGGCCTCCGCAGCCGGTGTGTTGCAGCTCTCTCTCTCTCTCTCTCTCTTTAAAAAGCCATGAGAGAGAGAGAGAATCAATTTTTATTGAGTTTTTCACATGCCTTTCTTTGCTCTGACACTTCATTGCGTACGTGGGTGCTGGGGTTTGAATCCGTGTACTTTTGCGCATGCTGGGCAAGCGCCATAACCGCCGCTCCAGCCCCGGTGTTGCAGCTCTTAATGGGACAGTGCCCTCTAGTACATTTCAGCTGCTCACTGTTGACTTCCTCTTCCTCCTGGGTTCTTGTGAGTTTGAAGAATGCAATCCACAGACCAGGATGAGTGAATGGAAGAGTGACTTGAAGAAGCAGAACGCACAACTCTTGCAGAGTGCAAGCAGGGACCTGGGTGGCAGGCCTTTCTCCATCTGAGTGTGCTTGGCTGGAGACGCACTAACACTATTGGTCAAATCTCAAGTCCCAACCTTCATTCATGCTTGCCTTGCTTTCATTTTCTCTGGCTTCTTGGTGAAGCAGATTGATGGTAGTGAATCGCACATGCTCAGTGCCGGGTTGGGGTCAGGGGTCCGGGGTCGGGTCTGGAGCTGCCCTACCATGTGAAGCTGGGTTCTGCAGCAGCCTAACATCAGCACTCTTTGATTCACCTGGGTGCTGCCTGCTTGTGCTGCAGGCCCACTGCGCATCCACAGGCTATGCCTGCTGCCCCAGCCTCTCTGCAGCTCCACCCCTTGGTCGCTCTGCGCCATTTGTCTGCAGGGACCAATAGGCCGACTGCACAGCTTGGGTACTGGAAGCCAGGTCATTGTCTCTGTAGATCTGCTTTGTTTTAGTTTCTGATTTCATAAAATCACACTTTTGGGGGGTGTTTTCCTTATAATTTCATTGGGCTTTATTTTCTGACTCTCTCTAGTTCCGGTTTCTTTTTTTTTAACCAGGGATTGAATGGTCGGGGGCGGGGGTGTAACTACTGAACCACCTCTACAATCCTTATTTATTTATTTTTATTTCAAGACAGGGTCTCACTAAGTTGCCTAGGGCCTCGCTAAGTTGCTGAGGCTGGTCTTGAACTTGCCATCCTCCTCTCTCAGCCTCCTGAGCTGCTGGGATTACCAGGGTGTACCACATGCCAGGCTTCTGGTTCCAGATTTGGACATGCAGTCTGTTAACTGCACCTCGCTATCCCTGGCTTAGGAGTTTGCCACTTTCATTTAAAACACAAGCTTGTACTGATTGGTATCACGGGGCAGCTGAAAACCACTTTTATAATTTCTTCTTCCTTTTTTTTAAAGTGAGAGGGACAGTGAGGGAGAGAGAGACAGAATCAATTTTTTTGGTATTTCATGTGGCTTCTGTTGCTCTGACATTTTGCTGTGTATGTGGTGCTGGGGTTCAAACCCGTGTCCGTGTACATGCCAGGCAAGCACCGCAACCGCTGAGCCATTGCTCCAGTTCCTATAATTTCTTCTTTAATAATAGATGAACTAATTAAAACACATTAATTAATTTCCAAATATTTGGGGTTGGAAGGCATGCCTGTGGGTGGGTAGCTGCACTCACAGGGCGCTGGGGGCCCATTGGACCTCCCTGAGACGAAGGTTGCATACTGACTCCTCTGATCCACACTTCTAGACCACAGGTGTGGCAGTGTCTGAACAGGTGTGCCTGTTCTCCCGGGCCAGGAGAATGCAAGCAGATCTGGACACTCCTCCCACCAGCTTCCCCACCGGGGTTGTAGAAGTCCTGCCTATGTGTGGCCAGTGCTGCGACCCTACTGTAGCCTCCTGTTCACTTAGGCAGTCTGAGGAAAGACACCAAGCTGTCTGCTGGATCAGGACTAAGACAGCAAGAGAAGCAGAGCCAAGGAGCTGAGGCTTAGGAATGGAGACGTAGCGTGAGCAAAGCTGGGCCACAAAATCCATTTGACAAGGCCTTAAAGCAGCTGAGTCCAGTCACCACACTTCCAATCCCAGAGACTCAGGAGGCAAAGGGTCGCAAGTTCAAAGCCAGCCTCAAAAGCTTAGCAAGACCCTCTCAAAATAAAATATAAGAAGGGCTGGGGATGTGGCTCAGTAGTACAGCATCCCTAGGCTTGACCCCAGTACAAGGAAAAAAAAAAGATTAAAGCAGCAGAAAATGCAAGAATCAGAAACTCAAATGACAATAAAGGAGGTAGAGCAGAGGAAAGGGAAGGCAGGGTGTGACCCAGCTTGCGGACAGCATAGGGCATGGGGTCCTGGGTGCTGGGCATCCTCCCTGGAGTGAGCAGGTATCAGGACCTGAATTTCCCAGCAGGGAAAGTAAGAAGAGCCAGGGCCCAAAGAAGCCTTAGCAAAGCTCCTAGGGCTCATAAGACAGTGCAGTCAGGCAGAGGGGGCAATATGCAGATGTCATTTGCTTTCCTGTAGATCAGTTAAAAAGTAACTTACAGTAGCATCTCTCCCCACCCCACAAACAAACACAAAAGAAAAAGATACTTAGGTAGAAACATAACAAATGATTTCAGTGTAGAAAAGAACCAACCCCTGATTAGAGAAATGAAGAGAAGTCCCATGTTCATGGATTAGAAGATTCGGTACTGTTACAAAGCCAGTACTCCCCGATTTGGTTTACAGCTTCAACACAATCCCAATCAAAATAACAGCAAGGACTGAGGATGTAGCTCAGTGGTACAGCATTTGTCTAGCATGTGTGAGGCCCGGGTTCAATCCCCAGCACCAGAAAAGTTTGCAACTACTTGTGTTGTAGACATTGACCCAGTACTGTACCCAGGTTGTCTGCACATGTTCCCCTGACCTGGCCTCAGGGGAGCACCCAAGCCACCCTCTGAGCACCTCTTCCCTTGTGCCAGTCATGCTAGGTGCTTCAGGCTCTGGGACCCAGAGACTCCTGAAGTCCCCAAACCCCAGGAAGCCCCTCTGGGGAACCAAGCAGCCTAACCAATGGGTGGGACTGAAGTTCAGTGTGAAATTCATAAACAGGGAGGAGAAGTGTTGACCTTCAGCAGGGGAACCCGGGACCCAGTGGTCTCCTGGAAGAGGGAGGCAGGCCCTGTATCATCCACACCTGCCAAGGGCCACCGTGGTCCAGGAGGAAATGATCACTGCTAAAGAAGCAGACTGTAGGATCATGGGGACCAGGCTGGAGAGGAGGACAGGTGTGCATCCTGGAAGGGACCAGCATGAGGACCTGGGAGCAGGATGCCAGCCCCACCCACAGACTCGTCCTACCACACCAAGGGCCCCCTTTTTCCTAGATGTCCATATGCAGTGTTGTCCATGCAGCCTGGGAGGCCCTGAGCTCTGTGTGGCTTCCCCCTCCTCCCTGCTCCTCCCCTGGTGATCTTCCCACTTCCCCTCCCGGTCAAATGCCCAGCACAAGCCCATCAGGACTCACTTTCTTCAGCCCAACCTCAACAAGTCTGCAGGAGCCCTGCCTGTCCTTCTGCCCATCCCCTTCCCTCCTCATGCAGTGGCCAGAGGCCTTCCTAATGCTGAAGTACTAGGGCCTTCTGGGAAACTGAGGCAGTTTCAAACCCTGATTCTGGTGATCAAGTCAGAAAGATGTCAGACGTGTAGCTCAGAATAATAGCAGGCATGAATTTACTGAAGGAGAGTAAAAGGGTAAGGGGACGCTTTCAAGGGAAAGTGTGGGTCCTCTCTGAGAGGAGAGGGACAATGTGACTCTCCTGCACTCCAGTTTTACTTGGGATCCCAGGGAAGTTTCCAGAGAGTCCTGCCCAGGTCTGCCTCTTGACTTTTGACTGACAGCAAGATGACATCAGACTTTTGTGTGTGTGTATGTACCAGGAATTGAACCCAGGGGCACTTAACCCCTGAGCCACATTCCCAGCCCTTTTTAAATTTCATTTTGAGACAGGGTCACACTCAGTTGCTGAGGCTGGCTTTGAACTTGCGATACTTCTGCCCCAGCCTTGTGAACTGCTTGGATTACAGGCATCATGCTCCACTGTGCTCGGCAAAGATGACATCAGACTTTCAAGTCCTCACTGCCATGACAACTTTAGGTGACCTTGGCCCATGGTGACAGGTTCTAATTGGATGCCTAGCCATACATTCCTATAGATTTTGTGGTTAGGAGGAATTATCTTTATCTCCCTGAGTTTCAGGATCTGTTCACAAAAGTCCCCTTTTGGGGTAACTTGGGTTCCTCTTTTGGGCCTGCACTTCTCCCGGAGGTCATAATAGTTTGGTGAGGAATGTGACACAGCCCGTCCACTAGACCAGGCAGGGCTCCCCTGCAGGTAAATTGCTTTATGGAAAATAGAGCAGGTGGGGTCAGCACAGTGGATTCGATAGAATAATTTTCTTAACGTCACATTCCCACCATTTGTGTCTGTCTGTCCCTAACATCAGGACTCCAGATTCGAGCTTGGGACATCCTGCTCACCTGATTCTGGGCCCCAGCTGCAGGGACTGTAACAGTGGTCCACTTCTGCCCCGTGCTGCTGCTCATTGTTGAAAAGGGCATGTTTCTTTCTCTTCCTCTCCCTGTCTGGGGGAAGGCATTACCTTCCTTTCCCATCCTAGGCAGCTGTCTGTCCTTGAGCACATAACCCACCACAGGAACAAAGTAATTCATTCTTTGGGGACGGTGCCAGCAGATCTGAGAGATGACTACTACCAAACTAACAAGTGGATGCCAGCTCTGGACAGAGAGCATGTGGAACGTGGCCTTTAAAGTCTCCCCTCATGGGCAGAAGCACAGCCTCTGGGCAGGAGTCCCCTGTTTCTCCTTTGCTACCAAAGCAACAAACCTTTTTCCTTTTTCTTAAAACCATGTCCTCATTATTGGATTGGCACTGGGGACAAGGACCAAGCTCTGGGTAACAGGACAATCCCATCTTCACTGTGACTCCAGCATGGCAGCTGGGAGAGGGACAGGTCTATGGGGGAGGGGAGGCAGTGAAGGAGCAGAAGCCAGGCTGTGGAGCAATGAGAGTTTATTATCTCTGAGCAGAGAGAAGGTGGTGGCCCCAGTGCATGAGTGGGGGGACCCAGTGCTATGAGTGTTGGGGTGTGGCCAGTAGTTTTGGCCTCACCATGCCCTTCCCGCCCCTCAGGGGAATGTCCCTTCTCTGTGAAGAGCTTGGCCAGCATTTGCTGGCTTCTCAAGCAAAGGTGTTGGACAGGGAGGTGGCAGGGTCCAGGGAGGCAGTGTTCCCCTGGGTGGGGAAGGAGGCTGGATGGCAGCTGGAGGTGGAGGACGAGATGAATTAAGTGGGGTTGCAGGTGAGAATCCTCACAGTAGGGTCCAGAGGATACCCAGGCCCACTTGCAGCAGGAGCCCCTTGGGCAGGGCCCAGGTGGTCTCCAGGGCAGCAGGTGCCCTGTTGCAGAGCTTTCCAGAGCAGCAGCTCCTGATGATCTGACCCCGCAGCCCAGGGCCAGATGACCACTCAAACTTACTGTTGGAGTTTGGACATCTGGGGGCGCACCTCTTGCTAATCAGAGTTCTGATTCTTGACCCTGCAGAAGAGAGGAGACGGCAGGTGGTTCCAGAGCCCCGGGGTTAGGGGCGCCCAGGCTAGGGCTTGCCACGGGGGCAGCTGAATCTACCCAGCAAAGGGCACTGGAGACCATCTTCACCTGTCCCTCACAGGCGAGGCCTGCAATCAGTGGCAAGACGGCTACTGAAGGTCACCTTGGGACACAGCAAAGAGTCTTCCCTGCAGCCAGATGAGGCCTGGGATCCTCTGCAAAACCAGTGCGTACCAGTTGTGGGGAAATGTGGAGAAGGGGGCAGAAAGGAAAGGGCTGGTAGCTCCAGAGAGACTGCTGGGTGCCAGCTTGGCTCTAGGGTCTCTTTACCACTCATCTAAAGATGCTGCGAGACTTTTGGAGAGCTGACGTTCAACTATCAAACCACCAAAGGAAGCCACCATCAAAACCCAACTAGAGAAAAGGCCATTTGGGGTGGAATTCACCTGTTATGTTACATTATACTTGCTGTGTTGCGTTAAGGTTTATTATGCTAAATTATGTTTTATTGCGCATTATAGTATTTATATTAAACTGTAATACATCATGCTATTATCACATTGAAATATATTGCGCTTACCACATTAGACTGCTGTGTTGTATTAGATTGTATTACTTTGCGATGCATTATATTACAATTGTACCGTGTGATGCGTCCTATGGGATACATCACAGACCACAGGGAACACTGCTCAGCGGCACAAGATTTAGGATCATTTGAGGGACTCCTCCAGCAGAGTGTAAACCTGATTCTAAGCAGCTCTCACCCCAGTGGGAGGGTGCAGATCTCAAGGCCAAGGCTGGGGAGTTTTTCTGCACAGGTGACCCCAGATCCCCAATCCCTGCAGAGGGCCTCTGCCATTCAGGCCAAGAGAAAAGTAAGGGAACTCTGGGTGGAGCTGAAGGTGAAAAAATACAATGCTAAAAGAAAACCAAAGCTGGGAAAGGGCGTGGACAATAGCCCAATGCCTTCCACCACGTGCAAAGCCCTTCATTTTAATTACAAAAGAGGAGGCCTGGGAGTCTGGCTGTGGACTGGGACTAGGGGCTTCATGCTGGGAGAACTGGTGGGACAGTCTCCGGCTGGGGCGTCAACCTGCCCGTCTGCGCTGCGCTGTGAGGCTGTGGGCAGCTTTGTACAGGGGAGACGCCGCTCAGGCTCCCACTCTAGAGGTGGAGCAGCAGGAAGCCCAGGGCCCCTAGGCATTCTCCGCGTCACTGTCTCCCCGAGATTCACGGGTGTGTGTGCACGGATGAGTCACGCTCTGCCGGCTGTCGGGTCCCTATAGCAGAGCCAGCAGCCAGGGATGCCGAGCCTTCAGCACAGGCCCGTCTGTCCAGCTGGGTCTGCAGACTTCTACACTTTAATAACCCAGTGTTTGCGTGGCCTAGGACGTGTGCGCGGTTTACTCCACCATCTTCTCTAAGCTCTTCTTGAAAGAAGTCCTATTGCCTAAGCCGCGGGTGCACCCGGAAGTGGTGGCCTCGGAGTGCCACTGCACAGGGACCGCAAGGCCCTCGGGTTGCCTCGCTCTTTGGCGGACTCAGCACCGTGTCGGAGCCTCTGTCTTGGCGACGGTCCTAGGGGAAGCGACATTTAGGGCGGGGACGCACTCACTGCGGTAGAGGTACACCTCGTTGGAGACGCACACTCGTGCGGTGGTGGGGCACTGGAAGGGCTCGCAGAGGCTCGAGCTCGTGACCTTGTAGCATTGGAAGCAGCTCAGGTTCCCAGCTGTGGGCGGCAAGGCGCGGCGGTGGGCGGAGGGCGCGCTGGCCGCCCCGGCCGCCCCCACGGCGCGTACCTGGCGTGGTCGAGGCGCCGGCGAGCTCGGCGGCCACCAGGGCCACGCACAGCGCTAGCGCCAGCCGCTCCATGCCCGGGCGCGGCCGGCAGAGCAGGCGGGGAGCGCAGTGCCCCGCGGCCGTGTCCTGGTCCTGACCGCAGAGTCGCCGGGCAGCGTCCCGGGCGCCGGGCGGCAGTGCGGGCCCAGGGGAGTTGCGGGCGGGGCCTCCGGGACGGCGCCTCTCTGGGCCGCCCTCGGCCTCAGGTCACTGACGCGGGCGGGGACGGGGAGCCCGGCAGGGGCGTGGCGGGGCGGCCGGGGGCTGCAGGCCGTGGGGAGCCCTGGACCTCGAGCGCCTGGACCGAGGCGTCCGCCTCCAGGGCCAGGAGAGCCCGGGGTCTGCAGCGGTGGAGGGGAGGGGGCTTGGGGAGGAGCAGCCTGGGGCGCGAGGGGACCGCGATGCAGGGCTGCTGATTCCAGGGGCCCCAAGGCCTGGCTGGGAGCAGGGCGCGGCCGTGTGCACTGGTGCTGTGCGGCCAGGCTGAGGCAGGTTCCGGGGCCCCGCAGAGGGGCTGGACCCCAGGCAGCTGAGCCTGAGTCCTCAGAGATCCGTGTCCTCAGATGTCACCAGGACGCGGGTATCGAGGAGGTGGACCTCTACCCAGGCCCGCTGCATCCTGAGGACGTCCCTGGAAGGAAATTAAGGACAGGTAGGGGTGGGGTGCAGGCGCTGGAGGGGAGCTCCTGCTTCGTTTTTAAAGAGATGGGTAGAGTGAGAATCAGTTGTATTCATTTTTGCATCTGGCAAAATGTTGCTCCTACACTTGGTTGTGAATGTGGTGCGAGTTTGAACCCAGGCCTTTGGGCATGCCAGGCAAGCGCTCCAACTTCAGAGGGACCATTTCCAACACCTGCTTCTTAGGTGCGCGGGTTTACACCAAAAGGATCCTGACCTTAGAGAGAGATTTTCCGGTCCCAAGGGTTTCCTCCCCCCTCCTCCTCCCTTTTCCTTCTCCCCCCCTTCCCCTCCTCCTTTTAAGAAGGAGAGAGTGAAAAAGCAGCCTTTGTTTCCCTGACATTTAGCTGTGTGTGTGGTGCCAGGGTTCGAACCCAGGTCCTCAGGCATGCCAGGCAAGTGTGCTAACAGCTGAGCCACTGCTTCAGCCCTTTTTTGTTCTGCCTGTGGATTTCAGCGCACTTACCAGAGAGTGTGACAGATGAGGTAGCCTGACCTTACAAAGCTTGGGATTACAGATCTGGCTGGACAAAGGGATTCTGGGCCTTTTTAGCAAAGAAGTTATTTATGACCTGATAAGATCTAAAATTGATTTAATAGTTCTGTTTGTGACCCACGTATGTGAATCATGGCCACTCTTATTTTGTCCTGCGTGTTTGTTTTGCACCTATTATTTATTTATTGTGCTGCTAGGGACTGAGCCCAGGGTGCTGGGCCAGTGAGGTACATCCCCAGACCTTTTGTTTTTTATTTTGAGACAGGTTTGCTCATTTGCGCGGGCTGGCCTTGAACCCGTGTACTGGGGTCTGCCTGTTCTTATGTCTCTATCCACCTTAAGACCATGGCTGGGAGCTGGAGCTGTGGCTCAGCAGATATGGTGCTTGTCTGGCATGTGCAAGGATGCAAGTTCAAACCCCAGCACCACATGCACAATGAAGTGGAAAGCCACATGAAAAAGTTGATTCTTTCTCTCTCTGTCCCTCTCTCTTAAGAAAAGAAAAAACAAACAAACAAACAAAAACCATGTCTGTGGCCCCGGTGGCCTCTCGGGGCTCCTTCTGGTAGCAGGTGTCTCCTGAGCCACTTAACTGTCCTTGTGAAGGGCCTGGTGGGTCTATCAGGGTGTGTAAATGTACCGGGGCCCCGGGGGAATCAGTTCCTCCCCTCCATGCTGGCTGCAGTGTGCAGAACAGCCCTTTCCTCCACGCCCAGCTCGAGCTCACAGTCATCTGCAAATACTCCCCTTACTAGATTATTTTTTCTTGCTATTTATTTAGTTTTTTCAGTCAAGCGAGCTGAACCGTGTTCTTCCTGGGTCATTGGGACCAGACAGCATGGAGCTCCCATCTGGTGACAGTTGGGGCCTAGAGGCAGGGAACGGTCCATGGGCTCTCTCACCTTGGAGGTGATGGCACTCTGTGACCTACCAGGGCACTGTGGACCTGGCCGCCTGGGTGCGGTCCCGACGCAAGCCTGGGTCTAGAGAGTCCCAGGCCCAGCTCTCTGCCCTCCTAGGGATGTGTCTGGGAGCTCCTGCAGGGGCAGCTGCTGGCTCTTCCAGTGGTCACACAGCCCCCTATGCCTAACCACAACCCTCACCCTAACCCCTAACCCTAACAACAACCCTAACCCTAACAACAACCCCAGCCCAAGCCCCATCCCACACCACGCAGGAATTGAGTGGCCTTTCCCTAGCAAACCCACCACACAGCAGCCACCTCTGGGAGAAAGGAAGGGCTCTGGGATCCAGCCAGTCCTGTTAGCACACTTGGTAACACAAAGACAAAATCTGTTAATTTCCAATGTCAATCCTTACGTGAAATTTTAGTACAGGAGAAAAACTAATATAAAAACATGTGGCTGGGCTGGGGATGAGGCTCAGTAGTAGAGAGCTTGCCTGGCATGTGAGGCCCTGGGTTCATCCCCAGCACCATGAGAAAAGGAAGGAAGGAAGAAAGGAAGGAAGGAAGGAGAGAAGAGAAGAGAACCTGAAGAAAATCTGTAGTTGCTCCCTATGGCTGGCTGAGCCTCCTCAATCCAAGTCACTTGCTGCAGCCCCAACCCCCAGCGCCTCTAGATATGGTTGTATTTGGAGACAGGGTCTGTAAAAAGGTGTAAATAAAAGGAGTCAGGGCTGGAGTGGTGACTCAGTGGTTGGAGCACTTGCCTGGCACATGTGAGGACCCCAGCACCACATATACAACTAAGTGTATAAAAAAATAAAATTTATTTTCTTTCTCTCTTTCACTCTTTTTCTTTAAAAAAAAAAAAGGGCTGGAGTGGTGGCTCGGTGGTTACGGCACTTGCCTGGCATGCGCAAGTACATGGGTTCAAACCCCAGCACCCACGTACACAGCTAAGTGTCTGAGCAATGAAGGCCATGTGAAAAACTCAATTAAAAAATTGATTCTCTCTCTCTCTCTCTCTCTCTCTGTCCTTCTATCTTTAAAAAAAAAAAAAAAAAAAAAAAGATAAAACAAGTCCTTAGGGCAGGTCCTAATCCAGTTAGGAGCAGAGTCCAGGCACAGACTTGAAGAGAGAGGACCCAGTGAGCACACAGGGCGATGATGCCATCTACAGGCCAAGCAGAGGTGGGAGGCGGCAGCTGGCTCTTGGACTCCAGCCTCCAGGACTGTGGGATGCAGAGCATAACTGGTACTTCTTCAGTCTCTTCCTGTGGTGGATCATGATGACGTGCGCTCCAAGACTGGGTCACTCTTGCATCTGGAATGAACCACACTTATCAGCGGGACACAATTAGTTTTGTATTTGAACGTCTGGACTTGCTAATATTTTGGTTAGGATTTTTGCACTCTCGTGCTTGGGGGATGTGCACATAGCTGTAGGGTTGTTCTTGGCACTTTTTTGTCTGATGTTGGTAGCAGGGAATCAAGGCTTCCCTTGATTAGGGAGTTAGGAGGGGTTTTCCCTCTATGTCGTTGTAGTAGGATTCTTTACTGTTGGTGGAATTTTCTAGTGAAACCAGCTGGACCTTAAGACTTCTTTCTTGCATGTTTTAAAATCAAGATTTCAATTTCTGGAATGGCAGTGGTGGCTCAGCGTTTATGGCGCTTGCCTGGCATGCGTGAGGACATGGGTTCAAACCCCAGCACCACGTACACAATGAAGTGTTGGAGCAACGAAGGCCATGTGAAAAACTAAAGTGATTCTCCCTTTCTCTCTCTCACTGTCCCCCTCTCTCAAAATAAAACAACAAAACAAATTCAGTGTCTTTGTAACTAGAGCTGTGGAATCATGGGTCTCGTGTTGGGCTGTGGAAGTGTGTATGTTGAGGACTGGAGCTGTGGAATCATGGGTCTTGTGTTGGGCTGTGGTAGTGTGTCTTTGTAGCTGGAGCTGTGGAATCAAGGGTCTCATGTTGGGG
>PVKS010014125.1:0-49079 GCA_004027875.1 Aplodontia rufa | reverse complement strand
CTTCTCCTCCTCCTTTTTCTTCTCCTCCTCCCCCTCTCCCTCCTTCCTCCCTCTTCCCTCCTTCTTCTTTAAAGAGAGAAGGACAGTGAGAGAGAGAGAGAAAGAGGGAAACAATTTTTATTTAGTTTTTCATGTGACTTTCGTTGCTCTGAGACTTCATTGTGTATATGGTGCTGGGGTTTGAACTCGTGAATTCGTGCACGCAGGGCAAGCACCGTAACTGCTGAGCCACTGCTCCAGCCCCTGGTCTTGCTTCTTGATGGTGCCCAGCCCTGCTGTGTTCCCTTGGCTTGCTCACTGCTCCACGCAGGCTGAGTGTGAGGTCCTGAGGATCCGCCTGTGGCCAGAATCAAGCTGTGTGCTGCTGGCCTTGCTCCAGTGCTCCTGGGGGTCTCTAGAGGAGGCGGTCCTACCTGCGGGAATTGGATCTTTGCCTGCTTTGTGGACACAGGCCCCTCTCCTGGGATGGACACTGCTTCAAACCTTTGGGTTTTAGAGTTACAAGACAATAGGGGCAGGGGAAAGAACTTTCTAGTTCAGAGATCTAGAGTTCTTGTGTGCAGCCTGTGATAGGATGCAACTCATCCCTGAAGCAGAGGCTAGAAAGGATTCTGGATGCTGGCTCCTGATACCACAGTGTCCCTCTCTGCCAGTCTGTCACTTCCCAGAGACTCTCCTCCCCTTCCTGTGTGACCTTGGGCAAGTTGCTGTACCTCTCTGGAGCCACTGCCCTTGCACCCTCCCCTGGGTGGGCCCAGAATCCCAGGAAACTGCTGGCGTGAGTGGTTCTGTGTCCTGTGACACCAAGCAGTGGCTGCTGCCGGAGGGCCGCCCCTCCCCCACCACCTGTTCACTATGTTGCAGCTTTGACAAAAAGGGGGACGTCCATTACCTGATCAAGTGGAAAGACCTGCCCTATGACCAGTGCACCTGGGAGATCGACGACATCGACATCCCCTACTATGACAACCTGAAGCAGGCCTACTGGGGCCACAGGTGGGCTGTGGGATCCAGCCGCCAGGTCTGGCCCCTGGGTCCCCTCCTGGCCTGAACTCCGCTCACCTGCAGCCCCTGCTCTTCCCCAGGGAGCTGATGCTGGGAGAGGACTCCAGGCTGCCCAAGCGGCTGATCAAGAAGGGCAAGAAGCTGAAGGATGATAAACAGGAGAAGCCGCCAGACACGCCCATCGTGGACGTGAGTTGGCATCAGGGTAGGGCGGCCGGGGCTCCCTGCCCCAGGCTGGGCTGCTGAGGAGGGCACACTCTGAAGATGCCTCCTCGGGGCCTCATGGTTTGTGTGCTCCGAGTCCACTCATGCTGGGTGGAGAAAGCCGTTTTTACCTGTGCAGAGCCCTCTGGGGTGTCTAACAGCCTGGCCCTTGGGTGGCACTGGGGGTTTAAAGAGCCCTGGGCCCTGTTTCGCAGGTACATCTTCTCCCAGGGCCCCAGGCAGGGACACGGCAGAGCGTCAGCTGCCAGGGAAAGGCAAATGACTCCAGTCCATCAGGAGAACTTTATCTAGGAGGTGGCCACAGGCCCTTCTGCAGGTAGCCGTTCTGGCAGGCATGAGAGTGCCTCGGATACACGTTGGTTCTGTCATTCACCTGACAGTGCTGATGAGTGCCTCAGTATCCCAGGCACTGTGCGGGGCTTAGAGGGAACAGGCCTGATGTGGTCACGGCAACCTGGGTCAGCAGCAGAGAATGCGAAGGTTAGGTTTCCCTGATAGCAGAAGCACAGGGCCACGGGGAGGACACTGTGGAAGCACCTAAGCTGGGCTGGGAGTCAGGGAGTCTCCTGGAGGAAGAGGCATTCTATCAGAGACTAGAGAAAGGGCTAGGAAGGCAGGGAGGAGCAAGAAGAGCTCCAGGCAGAAAGAACTGCGTGTGTGGAGTCCTGCTGGCCCAGACTCAGAGTGTCTGCACCTCCGCCTCCCCCGCAGCCCACGGTCAAGTTCGACAAGCAGCCATGGTACATCGACTCCACGGGAGGTACACTGCACCCATACCAGCTGGAGGGCCTCAACTGGCTGCGCTTCTCCTGGGCGCAGGGCACCGACACCATCCTGGCGGATGAGATGGGTCTGGGCAAGACGGTGCAGACCATCGTGTTCCTCTACTCCCTGTACAAAGAGGTGGGCGTACAGTCAGGTGGGGCAGGGGCTGGTGTCAGCCCTGGACAGGCAGCCTCACCACCTCAGTCTGTCCTGGCAGGGCCACTCCAAGGGGCCCTACCTGGTCAGCGCACCCCTGTCCACCATCATCAACTGGGAACGTGAATTTGAGATGTGGGCGCCTGACTTCTACGTGGTCACCTACACGGGGGACAAGGAGAGCCGCTCTGTGATCCGTGAGAATGAGTTTTCCTTTGAGGACAATGCCATTCGGAGTGGGAAGAAAGTGTTCCGCATGAAGGTGAGTGCCCTGGTCCCTGGGAGGTGCCTGAGGTCTAGCATTGTGCAGGGCCACCCTCTCCCATCCCATCCCGACTGACTGCTCTAGCAAGACGTCAGGAGCTGGAGACTTGCAGGAACCTGTTCTCTACCTGTGTGGCCCCAGCATCTGGGATGGAGTTGCTGGTAGGGCTGAACTCCCTGCTAAGGCTCTAGGGGAGGGTCCAGGCTTCTGATGCCTCCCGCTTCTGGGGGCTGTGGTATTCCCTGGCTTAAGGCTGCGTCCCCTGTCTCGGCCTCTGTGCCTGACTTCTGTGTTCTTATAAAGACACCACCGCTCATAGTGGACTCTACTGCAGCATGACCTCAACCCACTCTATCTGCAGAGCCTGTTTGGAAGAAAGCTTCTGGGTGGATGTGCGTCTGGGGGAGACATTTCACTCCAGTGCGCCAGCTCTGTACCCCTGGCAAGTCCCTGGGACTCTGCTCAGGAGTCTTCTCAGCAAAATGGGGCTAACAGGCCACTTCACAGAGCTGTTGGGAGGGTCCTGAGGTCGGGAGCGCTGGGCAGGGCTTCATTGTGCTGCTTCCCAGGGGGTCTTGTCCTAGGGCAGGCGCTGATCCAACAGCTTCTGAGAGTGGGGGGCTGAGATTTATTTATTTCTTGCAGTGCTGGGGATGGAACCCAGGGCTTTGCACGTGCTAGGAAAATGCTCTACCACTGAGCTACATCCCCAGCCCTTTTTTTAAGTTTTTATTGTGAGACAGGGTCTCGCTAGATTCTGCATTTGACACAAAGTCCCAGTCGACACGGAGGCTTTGAGGAGAAGGTTGTGCATCATCAGGCCCCTTAGCTACTGGGCTGGGGATGGATGAAGTCTCCCAGACCCTCCAGAATGTGTTGATGGTTTCTGAGCAGCTGTAGTTCCTAGGAGAGGCTCAGCAACTATCTGCTGAAGGAATATACGGATCAGTGACCCCAGAGGTGGCTTTGCAAAACAATGGGCAAATGGGCCAGCTAGTCACAAAAAGAGTTTTGCCTGAGCTCACATTTGGGGTCTTGCTATGGCTAGGTACTTTGCAGCCTTCCTTTCTTTTCTTTTGTTTTTGGTATCTGGGATTGAACCCAGGGGTGCTTAACCACCGAGCCACATCCCCAGCCCTCTTTTTAGTTTTTTTAAAAAAATTGTTTTTAAGAGAGAGGGACAGAGAAGGAGAGAGAGGGAAAGAGAATTTTTATTTAGTTTTTCATGTGGCTTATTTGCTCCGAGACTTAATTGTGTACGTGGTGCTGGGGTTTGAACTTGCAGAGTGGTGCATGCCGGGCAAGCGCCGTGACTGCTGAGCCACCGCTCTGGACCCCCTTTTTTAGTTTTTATTCTGAGACAGGGTCTTGCCAAGTTGCCTTGAGCCTTGCTCAGTTGCTGAGGCTGGCTTTGAACTTGTGATCCTCCTGCCTCAGCCTTCTGAGCTACTGGGATTACAGGTGTACACCTTTGTACTTGGCTTCTCCCTTCTTTATTTTAAAAAATTGTGGTAAAATGCACATAAATTTACCATCTTAACCATTTTATGAGCCTAGTGTAGTTCAGGACTGTTGAGGACATTCACATTATGCAATCAGTCTGGCCCTGTCAAACACTTAACTTCCCATTCCTCACTCCTGCCCCTGGCAACCACGTTGGCTTTCTGTGTCTGCATCTGACTCCTCTGGGCGTGTCAGGTGGGTGGGATCATGCAGTGGCATCGCATTAGCGGAAGGTCACCAGAGTCCGCTTTGAGGCAGGTGTCAGAAAGTCCACCTGTTTTAAGACTGAATAATCTTGCACTGTACACTGGATACCTGGGCTGCTGCCACCTTTTGGCTGTGGTGAGCAGCGCTGAGTGGAGTTGGGTGTGCCACCACCTCTCCGTGTCTCCACCTGTGTCTCCTTTGGGTGTGCACCCAGGGCTGGGATTGCAGGACCACGGGGTCATTCTGGTTTTGACTTTGTGTGGAACAGAATTAGCTCTTCCTGTCCTCCTGGCAGTCCTCACAGACATGGACGAGGAGGAGCCTGAGGCTTGTGGCTTGAATTAGCTTGATCAAGAGCCAGCTCAGAAGGCTGAGACTGGGCACAAACCCAGGTGCAAAGCCCAGACTTTGCCTGTCTCCTCTGCCCCTC
This sequence comes from Aplodontia rufa, assembly GCA_004027875.1. Lineage (NCBI taxonomy): Eukaryota > Metazoa > Chordata > Mammalia > Rodentia > Aplodontiidae > Aplodontia > Aplodontia rufa. The sequence continues at coordinate 44,523 of PVKS010014125.1, read as the reverse complement.
TCTCATCCCCTTGCATGGGGACTCGTCACTGGGAGAGGCAGATGTGGCTTGGCCAGGATGCACTGCATTATTGTAGGGCCCAGGGCAGAGTGAAAGTGCTGGGCCCTTTGTTTAAATGTGGGAGGACTTTTTCCCTTTCTCCATGGTTTTTTCTTGACCTGCCATGCATGTTTTAGCTACTTAGCATCATGTTTCTTGGTCTGGAAATACTGGGCAGATGCAGACCATCAGGGAGCCGGGGCCCTGCCCTGCATCATGGTGTGTAGAGTGTGTACCTGATCTCCTCCCGCCAGCACACTCAACCCAGGCAAAGTGTGACAGTGGGCACTGAGCAGAGGCAGGGGAGCAGAGACCTGTCCCAGGGATGGGGGACCTCAAACAAGAGGAGACTCTGAGCTCCAGTCCACGTCCCACCATACCATGGGACTGTTCGTACAAATGACGTATTTAATACTAAAATGATTTAGAACTTCACATCAGCAAATACAAGGCATTAAACCCTAGTGTGGGGTCACTTCTTCTGTTTGCACCATGACACTATCATTTCTTGCCTGGGATGATGACAGTTCATCCCAGAGTTCTTGAGGATGAGGTGAGAGTCTAAGGGAATAGCACAGGGAAGGCCCCACATACCTGATCAATGAGCGGCAGCTGGTACTGTCATCAGGAACTGTTGTGCCCATACCACAGTCCACGGTGTCTTGGTGACTGGTTCTAGGACTCCCATGGATACCAGAACCCCTAGATGCTCAAGTCTGTCATGTAAAATATAACATATGGCCAGGCACGCTGGCACGCCTGTAATAATCCCAGCAGCTCAGGAGGCTGAGGCAGGAGGATCACAAGTTCAGAGCCAGCCTCAGCAACTTAACGTGGCCCTGAGTAACTTAGTGAGCCCCTGTCTCAAAATAAAAAATCAAAAGGGTTGTGGATGTTGCTCAGTGGTTAAGCATAAATAAAATGAAAAATAACGTATGCCCCCCCACCCCGTAGATGTTAGATCCCCTCTAGATACAGTGCTCGCTTATCAGGATGCGTGTGAATGCTGTTGACTTGTGTAAGTGGCTGTCATTCCGTATTATTTAGGGAATAATGACAAGAAACAGAGTCTACACATACTCAGCACGGCCATTTTTTTCCCTAAATATTTTCCATCTGAGGTTGGTTGCATCTGTGTGCATGGAAATGGTGGGTGCAGAGGGGAAAGTGTTCAGTGTTCCTTGTCTGCAACACTCCCGTCCTTAGGGGCCTTGCTCTGGGCCTCAGTTGACCCCCTCTGCCTCCCCTCCTGTCCCGATTGCCCAGAGCTCCGGGTTCCCATCTTTCTTGACTCAGCCCCCAGCTGCCTCCTCCCCAGCGTTCCTCTTCCTGCAGAAAGAAGTGCAGATCAAGTTCCACGTTCTGCTCACATCCTACGAACTCATCACCATCGACCAGGCCATCCTGGGCTCCATCGAGTGGGCCTGCCTCGTGGTGGACGAGGCCCACCGGCTCAAGAACAATCAGTCCAAGGTGGGTGGCATTGCCCGTGGGGCTGGGGCTGCTCGGGGTCAGGGCCTCCCTGGCCCCCGGTGACGGCTCCTTCTCTCCCTGAAGTTCTTTAGGGTCCTGAACAGCTACAAGATCGATTATAAGCTGCTGCTGACAGGGACGCCCCTTCAGAACAACCTGGAGGAACTCTTCCATCTCCTCAACTTCCTGACTCCAGAGAGGTTCAAGTGCGTCCCCTGGGTCTGGCGGGTGGGGTGGTGTGGCTGGGGGCCCAGCAACGTCACAGCAGTAGCCCAGCCTGGCTCTGAGATCAGTGGAACGGGAGTGGAGGGGGCATGGCCCTGAGAATCCTGAGGCCCTCCCACCAAAGGCACCTTCTGGGCTGTCCCTGTCCCCTGCCCCTGACTCCTCCCCTCCCCTTCAGAGACCCAAGTGACCCACATGAGTAACAGTGATGGGAGGCACAGGCCAGGGCCTGGGGGAGGGTGGAGATGGGGACGAAGATGGAACCCTTCTCCTTGGCCTCTGCGTCTTCACCTGCCCTATGTTCCTGCTCTGAATGGGGGCTCAGGTGAAGAGAGCCGGTTTTGGAATCAGGAGGTTTTGATTTGGCTGCATAACCTTGGGAGCCCATCAGCCTCAGTTTCCTTGTTTGTAATCTGGTTGGAGAGCTTCCATCCAGGATATCTTCAAAGATGGGAAGATACCCTATGTGGCAGGAAGAGAGGGTGGGGTGGCAAGTGGGGTGACACAGGCTTTGGTGGAGACTGACTCAGGGCAGTGCTGGAGCTTTCTGCCAGCCAACTGCCAGCCTGTGCTGGCTGGGCCCCCTACACCTGCCTCCCTGGCCTCTGCTGCTGGCCCTCAGCCCAGTCTGTGTTGCAGCAACCTGGAGGGCTTCCTGGAGGAGTTTGCTGACATCTCCAAGGAGGACCAGATCAAGAAGCTGCACGACCTGCTGGGCCCCCACATGCTCCGGCGGCTCAAGGCTGACGTGTTCAAGAACATGCCGGCCAAGACGGAGCTGATCGTTCGCGTGGAGCTGAGCCAGATGCAAAAGTGAGTGGAGCCGCCTGCCCCTCCCCCAGGCCTGTCCCCTTCCTGGGCTGGTGGGAGGCCCGGGCTCGCCTGTTGCCCGCCCTTCCTTCTTGGGCCTCCTCGCAGACGGCAGTGGCCTGAGTTGGGGGCTGAGTTCTAGCAGCGTGTCTCCAAACCCCTTGTTGGCTGATTCTGGGTCTCTTCGTACATGCTGCCAGGCCGTGGCCCCCAGCCTTCCTGAGGCACGGAGCGAGCCTCCTTGGAGGCTGGAGGCCAGGTGCACGCAGTGGGCTTGCCTGTGCCCCTGCAGGAAGTACTACAAGTTCATCCTCACGCGGAACTTCGAGGCGCTCAACTCCAAGGGGGGCGGGAACCAGGTGTCGCTGCTCAACATCATGATGGACCTGAAGAAGTGCTGCAACCACCCCTACCTCTTCCCTGTGGCCGCTGTGGTAGGTGTCCTGTGATCACCATGGGCAGGTTCCCATGGCCACTGTGGCAGGTTCCCTTGACCACCATGGGCAGGTTCCCATGGCCACTGTGGCAGGTTCCCATTACCACCATGGGCAGGTTCCTGTGGCCACTGTGGTAGGTGTCCCGTGGCCACTGTGGGCAGGTTCCACTGACTGGGCCCTCAGCCCCGCTGTCCTCCCCAAGAATGAGGACCTGGAGCCGATGTGGGTCCCCATCGTGCCAGGGAAAGGTTCTAAACAGCCTTGGCTCCTCCCTGTGACCCATAGAGCAAGGGGGCCACTAAGTCACCCCAGCGGCCCCTCCATTCTTAGTGCCAAGACTCCGGGGCAGGATTTGAGGGCTGGCCCTGCTGCACCAAGTCTCTAAGGGGGTTTGCCATCAGCTCACAGGGGGTGTCCCAGCAGCCTTGGGTGAGATGCTAAAATCTGGCATCAAGCCCCCAGCCCCAGCACTATGTTCTCAGGAGAGTTAATTTCCTCTCTGAGCCTCAGAATCTCCCTCTGAAAATGGGGACAATAGCAGCATCTAGCTGGGGGGCTCTGGTGAGGGTCAGAGGAGAGTGCGTGTGAGCAGCCTTGTAGAGAGCTTGGGGCCTGGGGCTCTCAGCAGGTGTTGGCCATCACCACCGCAGCATGGCTGCCTGTTGGGTTCTAGATTGAGCCCACTGCAGTTCTTCCTTCTTGTCCAACTCTGTGGTGGACAGGAACATCTGCCCAGGGGTGACCCAGCCTTGGCAAGCCTGGATCCTTGTGGTGTCTGGTGTGGCAGTTGTGCTGGCACTTGACCTTCTGATTAACCTGCCCTGCTGGGCTCAGCGTTGCCTGCTGGATGCACCCCGTGAACCTGGGCTGAGGCTGAGTTCTCGCTGGGAAGAATGGCTTGGCCTCACCATCACTTGGCTCCCTGAATGTCATGCTCAGATGCCAACTAGGGAGCAGCTGGACTGAGCACAGGGCTGGCACGTCTGTGCCCCGCCTGGGAACATGGTGACTGGGGCCAGCACCATGTGACCCCCAGTCCATCCCATGCTGTGGAGCCACCCCTGATTTGGGGTTTGTGCTCAGCAGGGCAGACAGGGACTTGGCCCGTGGCTAGGCTTTTGTCCTCTCAGCCTCTTTTGTGCCCAGTCAGAGTGGGAAACTCACCATAGCTTCTTCTGCTGTGTGCGCAGGAGGCCCCTGTCTTGCCCAATGGCTCCTATGATGGCAGCTCCCTGGTGAAATCTTCTGGGAAGCTCATGCTGCTGCAGAAGATGCTCAAGAAGCTGCGTGATGAAGGCCACCGTGTGCTGATCTTCTCCCAGGTGGGCCACCCAGTAGCCCCCGCTGACACCCTGCAGAGAGCATCCTGCCCCAGTGGCTGAGGGCGAACCTTGCCTCGCCCGTGCCCACAGTTGTCTCCCCCCCCCCCGCCGCACATGCAGGCTGGTGTGATAGCCTCCCCTCCCCTGCCCTCATTCAGAGGGGGCCCTGGGGCTGCTTTGGGAGAACTGTCACCGTGGGGGGCAGCCCCTCTCTCCAGCTAGATCTGAGCTCACTGGGTGCGTTGCGTTTTGCAAGGCCAGAGGCAGGGCCATTCAGCCTCAGGCTCCCTCTCTTCTTCCTCCATTCCTGCATTTGTGTCCATCATACTTCAGGCTCTGTACTAGGCTCATGGGTGCAGAGAAAAATGGTCTGGTTCCTCCTCTCAATCTGCTCGGTCTAGAGAAGGAGAGCTTATGAGACAGCTGCTTGAGTCTGGTTAGCTCCGTGTGGGAGGCCGTAGCGATGGGCCTGCAGTATCCTAGGGTTAAGATGCTCCCCTGAGGTCAGACCCAGTCAGGCCTTTGCTCAAAGCCAGAATGTGGGGTCCAGCTCCCCCGGTGTCTGCAGCCTCTGGCTGTACCCCCGGTGGGCAGCAGGCAAGCAGCCTGTGACTAGAGAGGATTGGAGATGAAGCAGGCAGCAGCCACAAGGTGGGTCCACAGTTCCCCCAACACCACTGCCAATGTAAGACTTGAGTCTGGCAGAGTCCTCCTGTGACCACGTAAAGGCAGCCACTGGAGGGCTAGAAATGTGTGCAGAGGGAGCCCCTCCCTGCCCATGGGAGCAAACCCACATTCCCAAACTCACAATGGAACCACTGCTGAGACAGCCCACAAAACCCATATGCAAACAGTAAGAGATTTCTTGGAAAAGTAATTTAAATCAACATGTTTAGGGTCCTCAAAAGTATGGATTAGCCAACACCCATAAATGAGGAGGAAGTTATTTAGGAAAAAGCAGGAGGTAATGAAACAAGAGCCTACAGATAAGTCTGCAGAGGAATGTCGTCACTGAAGAAAAACACTTCACCAGAGTGGAACGCAAAGTGGAACCTGGCACAGGATGCAGCATGGACAAAGATGAAAAGGAGCAGGAGAGTAGCTCACGAGGCTCCAACAATCATCTGATAGGAGTCACAGAAGAAAAGTTGCAGGAAGCCATAGGAAGCAGGATTTGATGAGTTTGTGGACTTGGAGAAAGACATGAGTCTCATAACTGAAGTGCATTCTAGAACACCAAGCATGGTCAATACCAGTAAACTACCCCCCAGGCACCTGGTATGCTAGCACTTCATACCTGGAGCTTACAAAGGAGAGAGGACCAGACTATCTGTCATAGCAGCAGGTGGCAGACAGAACGGCAGCATCTCCATGCACTGAGGGAAGGGGGCTGCTGACAGTTTTATGCCCAGCTAAACTGTCTCACGACAACCTGGCAATCAACAGGGTTCTGGGTGCTCAGCAGGGACTGCCTTTCTCTTAGGAAGGAGTGACATCAAGAAAGATACCACAGAAGGCCATGCTTGAGTTCCCTGGGCAATAGGGGTGGGGATTATGGGAAGCATCTGGTTGGGAACAGCTGTGGGAGGAAGGGACAATAGGCCTTGAGCCTTGAATGCAGGCTGGGGACCTGGGACTCCATCCTGGGAGGTACACACAGGGGATGCTGCTGCTCAGGGCTGTTTTGGAGGTGGTGTGGAGCGTGCCTTGTCTGCCAGAGGGTGAGGTTGGAAGCCTTGCTCTCCAGAGTCCTGAGTGTCCTACTTGACTCCCTGCTCAGGGGGCTACTCTCTCATGCCCTGTCCATGGGCCTGTGGGCTCCTGGCTCCATGGCAACTCCTCATGCATCCCCCTCCCTGCAGATGACCAAGATGTTGGACCTTCTGGAGGATTTCCTCGAATATGAGGGCTACAAGTACGAGCGGATTGACGGCGGCATCACTGGGGGCCTCCGGCAAGAGGCAATTGACAGATTCAATGGTATGCAGCCCTCCCAAAGGCTCTGCCTGGGACCCCACTTCAGCCTCTTCTCCAGGCTGGGTTCTTAGCTGGAACCCAATTAATGTTCCATGAACTGCTCCACACACGACTGAAGAAAGCTGAGCAGTCCTTAAGTCATGACAGTGTCCCCTTAGGGTGCCTGGGGATTGAACCCCATGCAAGCACATGATAGGCGAGAGCTCTACCACTGAGCTACACAACTTCAGCTCTCTTTATTTTTAAATTTTTTTTAAAGAGAGAGAATCCATTTTATTTATTTTTCCATCTGGTCTTATTTCACTGACTCTTAGTTGTGTATGTGGTGCTGGAGTTTGAACCTGGGTCCTCGCGCATGCCAGCCATGCACTCCAATCCCTGAGCCGCTGCTCCAGCCCCTGTTTTTTTATTTTTTAAATTTTGAGACAAGGTCTTGGTAAGTTGCCCTCAGCTGGCCTCAAACTTGTGATCCTCGTTCCTCCTCAGCCTTGTGAGTAGCTGGGATTACAGGCATGTGCCACCATGCCTGGCTTCTTACTTCTTAATTCTAAAAGGATTTGTCCCATGGGACCCTTCAGGGTCTGTGGTGGTTCTAGGAGGTCACTAGATAATGCCTGCTCTGAACAGTTAGAAAAGGACAAGGAGAAAGGCCAACAGCGGAGGAAAATGTCACCTTTGTCATCAAATGAAGCTGGTGCTGAGGGTCTGGCTGGCACCCTGGATCTCTACTGTTGATCCTAGATAAACCCCCAGTTACAAGCAGTGCTGGGCAGAGTCTGCCACTAAGGCTGAAGGAGGGTTCAACTCTCCAGGGCCTCACCACACTGGCCTCACCAGGACTCTGCCTGTATTTGCTGGCCTTTTGTATCTTGGTCTTTGCCCATATGGGCTATAAAAATTGGCTTCCTAGGGGTTGGAGCGATGGCTCAGCAGTTGGAGCGCTTGCCTGGCATGCATGAGGATCTGAGTTTGAACCCCAGCACCATGTACACAACTAGGTGTTGGATAACCAGATGAAAAACAAAGAAAAATTTGATTCTTTCTCTTTCTCAAAAAAAAAAAAAAAAATTGGCTTCCTTCTTCTGGTTTCCTCCCCTTGGGCCGGGGCTCAGAGTGCTCACTGGGGCTGAGCAGACCCAGGTGGGTTCCTCCAGCCTTCCTCAGTGCAGGTATGGCCACCTGTCTTGAAGTCTTATCTGGCTCCTTTCTAGGGACCTGTTGCTGCCGTTTCTGCCCAGGGTCTCCCCACTTTTCTGCCTGCCATCCATCTGTCCCTGGCACAGGTGTGCCTCACTAACCCACCCTACCTGTTGGCCTCTCTTTCTCAGCCCCTGGGGCCCAGCAGTTCTGCTTCCTCCTCTCAACCCGGGCGGGTGGCCTGGGCATCAACCTGGCCACAGCAGACACGGTCATCATCTATGACTCAGACTGGAACCCGCACAACGACATCCAGGTCTGTGGTCTGCCTGCCACCCCCATTTGTACTCTCCTGATCTTCCTAGTTCTGTGGGCCTCTCTGGGATGTGCCCCAATTCCTTCGACTCCCTCACTGTTCAGAGGAGGAAACACATCCAGAGAAGGCAGGAAGGTGTGCAAGGCACAGAGTGATCTGTGGCCACTAATCCTGGTCTGTCCTATCACCCTCAGGACCAGGCCTTGCTGTCCTTGAAAGGTGCCTTATATTTGTAGCTCGTGCTCTTGGCAGTCCCATTAGTAGCTCACTCACAGGAAGGTGCAGCCCCATCTCCCCACGACCCACCATCGGAGCCCCGTGAGGCTTCAGGTCCATCTAGCACGTAGGCTACTCCGACCCTTGCACAAAGCCCTGTCCACCTGCAGTCACAGCTGGTTCCACCTGCCCATGCTCATTTTCATTCCAATCCCAGCCTGGCTGCCAGGTCCACACAAGGCTGGGCAGTCAGGTGACCATCTCACGGTTGCGAACTCATGTGCATGCCTCCCACTCCATGGCGCACCTGCCCTACACCCAGTGCCTGTGGTCTGACCCTGGTACTGAGCTGCAGGTCTCCCCAGGCCTTCAGCCGTGCCCACCGCATTGGGCAGAACAAGAAGGTGATGATCTACCGCTTTGTGACGCGGGCTTCCGTGGAGGAGCGGATTACGCAGGTGGCTAAGCGCAAGATGATGCTCACCCACCTGGTGGTGCGCCCTGGCCTGGGCTCCAAGTCGGGGTCCATGACCAAGCAGGAGCTGGATGACATCCTCAAGTTCGGCACCGAAGAGCTCTTCAAGGACGATGTGGAGGGTGGGCCTCCCTTCCACAGGAGTCTGGTGGGGGTTCAAGGGTGACCCTGCATGAGACACACCCATCCAGGGTCCCTGCCAGCCTCACTGTGCATAGCCTCCCTCTCCTCAGCTCCGGCCTGTGTCTCCTTCCTCAGCAGGCCAGGGTGGCATCTGTCCATTGCCCACAAACCCTGCAGCCCCTCTGTGCCACCCCACCAACGCCCGTCCTCCTCTGTCCTCCAGGCATGATGTCCCAGGGCCAGAGGCCAGTAACGCCCATCCCCGATGTGCAGTCGTCCAAGGGGGGAGCCCTGGCTGCCAGCGCGAAGAAAAAGCATGGCAGCACCCCGCCAGGTAGGGAGCCCACCTGAGCCCTGCCTGGAGCGCCTCCTAGAGGGGAAGGGTTCCTGCCCCTCCCTGGGTGTGTGGGGCTGGGGCGGCAGGGAGGGGGCAGTCGCACCTGCAGGTGACAGCGAGGTGTCCCCCTGGGGTTGCTTGGCTCCTGGCCCAGCCTGGAAGAGATGGGGAAGGGCCATTGTAGAGAGCTCACCAGAGGCTGGGCCTGGACACCCTGTCTGCCACTCAGGTGACAACAAGGATGTGGAGGACAGCAGTGTGATCCACTATGATGATGCGGCCATCTCCAAGCTGCTGGACCGGAACCAGGACGCCACAGATGACACGGAGCTACAGAACATGAATGAGTACCTGAGCTCCTTCAAAGTGGCCCAGTATGTGGTGCGCGAGGAGGATGGCGTGGTAAGATTCTAGGATCATCACTGCATTCCTGCCTCAGATCCTTGGCTGCAGCCCTGTGCTGCCAGGCCCCGCCCTCCAGCTAGTGCTCTGCACCCCAGCTATTGCTCCGCCCACGAGCCCCGCCCCTGCCAGGCCCCACCCTGCTGCCTCTGCTCCCCCTGCCAGGCCCTGCCCACCAGCCATAGATTGGGGTTACTCTCCCAGGCAGAGCTGGTGCGGAGAGAAGTAGAACCACACAGCCCGCCACTGCCCTGTGAACGTCCTCAGGACTGATGTACACCCGACTGCCAACCAGTCAGGTTTCAGGCCTTTTCCAGCGGGTCCATTGTGCCCCTCCCTGCCCTGCCTCAGGGCTGCATGTGCCCCGGCTGGATCACTCTGAGAACACCCCTGCACTGCCACCTTGAAATCTCCCTTCTCCACCTTGCAGAGCTGGTTCTCCCTCAAGAGCTGCTCCTGGGTGTCCTTGTGGCCTCCCCCTTCCTCCTGAGCTCCCCCATGCTGTGTGTGAATTCATTGTCCTTCCCTTCAGAAGGACAGGCCTTCTTGACCCTGTGCCCCAGTGCTTGCACAGGACCAGGAAGTGCTTGTGGAGTAAGGGAGGGAGCGAGTGTAGCAAAGGCAGGAGAGGAAGGCCACTCGGGTGGGTGGCTGCTTAAGTCCTGGAACAGGGGGACTTCCGTGTGCTCCTTGAGCCCCTAGAGGGTGGTGAGGCCTGATGAAGGCCCTGCTAGCCCCTGCACCTGTGTCCCCAGGAGGAGGTGGAGCGGGAGGTGATCAAGCAGGAGGAGAACGTGGACCCTGACTACTGGGAGAAGCTGCTGAGGCACCACTATGAGCAGCAGCAGGAGGACCTGGCGCGCAACCTGGGCAAGGGCAAGCGCATCCGCAAACAGGTCAACTACAATGACGCATCGCAGGAGGACCAGGGTGCGTGCTGCAGCTGGGGGGCTCTGGAGGCCGTCTGTGCAGAGCCCCTGGGCTGGCATGGTTGCCAGGCCGGGGAGGTGGTTGGGGACGGCTTCTGGGGGGAAGGGAGCTGGGGCAGGTGCGGGTGTTAGGGGCCTGGGCGAACAATGTGGGTATGGGCCCAGTGACTTCTTGGCAGGTGATGTGAGCTTGGGCAACCCTCCTGAGTCTCAGTTGCCCTGATGTGAAACTGGGATGGCAGTAGTGTAATTCCTAAGTAGTAGTGTTGAGATAGCAAGTGAGCTACTGTTAAGTTCCTGGTCTCTGTCAGTGTCACTGTCTTTACCGGGCTGGGGAGCAGGGGTTGGCCTGGCTCTGGGTGTGCAAGGGCTTGCACTCTGTTGTCTGCAGAGTGGCAGGACGAGCTCTCGGATAACCAGTCTGAATACTCCATCGGCTCAGAGGACGAGGATGAGGATTTTGAGGAAAGGCCAGAAGGGCAGAGTGAGTGTCAGTCTGGTGACCTGGGCTGCCTGTGGGGCCACATGTCACAGGGGCGATGGTGGTGGGGTGGGGCATGGCTGGGGTCCTACTAGGTTTTAGCTGTAGAAGGATTCGAGGCATTTTGGCAGAGGAGGGAGCCTCTGAGCCCCTCCCTGCCTGAGAGTTTGTGGTGGGCTGCTCCCCAGGTGGACGGCGGCAATCCAGGAGGCAGCTGAAGAGTGACAGAGACAAGCCCCTGCCACCTCTTCTTGCTCGAGTTGGCGGCAACATTGAGGTGAGGCCCATCTACTCTCACCTCTCCCTGTTCCTGTTTCCTGCACCTCTGGGATATGAGGAGGGCCTGGGGACTTGTCCAGGGTGAGGCTGGCATGGACCATCTGGGTCCTGCCTCAGGTGCAGGCTGCACCCTCCTTCTCTCTCTCTCCTCCGTCTCTGAGTTCTCTGCGCCCCATCTCACCTGACTCATACACCCGCTCTCCGCCCTGGCCAGGTCCTGGGCTTCAACGCCCGGCAGCGGAAAGCCTTTCTGAACGCCATCATGCGCTGGGGCATGCCCCCCCAGGATGCCTTCAACTCCCACTGGCTGGTGCGAGACCTCCGTGGGAAGAGTGAGAAGGAGTTTAGGTAAAGGGACCAAGGTGGTGGTGGCCCGGGTGAGGCCTACCCCCAGGGGGTGGGCTCTAGTTGGGCAGGCCCTCTGCACAGTGCAGTGTCTGCTCATGCCAGGCCGAGGGCACCTGGAGAGATCGCTGTGATGTGTCTTTGGTGGAGGGGTGTCAGGTGGGGCTGATTTGCAGAAAACACCGGCCAGTCCTGTCTGCCCAACCCAGCTGGTGTAGACGACAGTGAGGAAGGTTTGGGTCTTCCAGGATGAGAGCTGTCCTAGGAGCGTCCCTGCCAAGGAGGCTCCCTCTGTCTTCTCCCAGAGTCTGGCCCAGCAGGCTGGTTGGGAGGCGAGCTGTGGTTGATATTTCCAGCCAAGTGGTCCCCTGGGGTCCTGCCAGCTCCCTCAAGAGGGTCCTTGCTGGCCCCCACTCCCCTGAGCCCCAGTCCCCCACCACCCCAGAGCCTATGTGTCCCTCTTCATGCGGCACCTGTGTGAGCCGGGGGCAGACGGCGCGGAGACCTTCGCAGACGGTGTGCCCCGGGAGGGCCTCTCCAGGCAGCACGTGCTCACGCGCATCGGGGTCATGTCACTAGTTAGGAAGAAGGTGGGTGAGTAAGCCTCTACGGGGCCCTTCCTACTGGCTTCCTGGGCCCTGGCACTGTCCCTGGGGGTCAGCGGTCAGAGGGCTGGGTGAGTGCCCCACACAGGTCACATGGCTGCCCAGGGTCTGAGCCAGTCCAGAAGGGTCCCAGAAGCTTTTCTGAGTGGTGGAGGGCAGGACGCTGGGTCACAGAGCAGAGGACACACAGGGTGATGGGTGCCAGGGAGCGTGGCTGGGAAGTTTGTGCTCAGGAGTGTTATCTGTCTTGGCCAGCCTCTGGCAGGAGCAGCAGCCACCCTGAGCCTGTGACAGTCCAGTCCGGTGATTGTCCCTTGGCCTTCGGAGCTGAGCTGCGACCACCACCCTCCCTGCTTCTCTCCCACTGCCCCAGGTTCAGGAATTTGAGCACGTCAATGGAAAGTACAGCACCCCAGACTTGGTGCCGGAGGGGCCTGAGGGCAAGAAGCCAGGCGAGGTCATCTCCTCGGACCCTAACACGCCGGTGCCCGCCAGCCCTGCCCATCTCCCACCAGCTCCGCTGGGCCTGCCAGGTCTGGGCTCTGGGCGAGCAGGGGAGGGCATCCGGGTCCCGGGAAGCAGCAGGACCACAGTAGCCCTGAGTCCTTTGGCCACTCAGAGGACAGCCTCCCCTCTCAGAAGCACGAACCTGCGGAGTATTGCTCTGGGGGTTTCTTCTTTCTTCCTGCTTTGTGGGCCTGGGGCTTGGACCCAGAGGCACTCTTAGCCATGGAGCTGCCCCCCGCCCCAGCACTTTTTATTTTCTGAGATACAGTCTTAGTAAGTTACTCAGGCTGGCTTTGAATTTAACTGTCTTCCAGCTTCAGCCTGCCAAGTAGGGGGGTTTACAGGCATGTGGGACCACATTATTTTATTTATTTATTTTTAAAGAGAGGGATGGTGAAAGAGAGAGAGAGAGAGAGAGAAAAGAGAGAATCAGTTTTATTTAGTTTTTTGTGTGGCTTTCATTGCTCCGAGACTTCGTTGTGTATGTGGTGCTGGGGTTCGAACCCACATCCTCATGCATGCCAGGCAAGCACCGTAACCACTAAGCCACCACTCCAGCCCTGGGTTTTTATTTTTAATAACAACTTTGAGTTTTAATTTGAACACACACTACACGCTACACACCTGCTAAATTCATGGAGTTCTGCAACCATCTCTGCTTGCAATGCCAGGAAGCTTTCCTCACCCTGAAGAGAAAGCCGGTATTCACCAGCAGCCACTTCTGTCCCCTCCCCCAGCCCTGGGCAGCTGCCAGTGTGCTTTCTGTCCTGTGGACTTGCCTGGTCTGGACATCTTGTGTGAATGGAGTCCACTCAGGCTTTTTGTGTCTGGCTCCTTTCACAGAACATATTATAAGAGCTGTCCCCTGTCTGTCCTGCAGGTCCTCCTGGTGGCCAAGTAGCGTTCCCTTATAGAGAGTGAGCACACTGTTCATTTGTTGATGGACAGCTGGGTGATGTCTGTTTTCTGGCTCTTGAGAATAGTGCTGCAGCAAGCACCCATGTCCACGTTTTTGTGAGGATGTAGGTTTTCCTTTCTTTTTTTGTTCACGCTTGGGCACGTACCCAAGAGTGAGTACTGGGGATTGAACCCAGGGCTGCTTTACCACTGAGCTATATCCCTAGCCCGTTTTATTTTATTTTATTTTTTTTATTTTGAGAGAGGGTCTGAGTTGCTGAGGCTGGCCTTGAATTTGTGATCCTCCTACCTCAGCCTCCTGAGTTGCTGGGCTTTCAGGTGTGCACCACTGCACCAGGCTCACTTCTTTCTCTTACTCTTTCAGACAAAATGGAAACTCAGCTGGGCTACATGGATGAGAAGGAGCCGGTGGTACAGAAGCCAAAGAAGCCGCTGGAAATCCAGGTACAGAAGCTGCTGCTGTTGGGGCCTGCAGTGAGGGTCCAGCCATATAGAAGCCAGTTTGGGACCTCTGGGCTGGAGGGGAGCAGGCTGGGAGCAAGTGACAGGAGCTAGGATCCTGGGCTCCCAGCCTAGAGCATGTGCCCATCCTCCTTTCCTGCTGAGGCCCCAGCCTGTCCTTCCCAGGCCCTACCAATTGCCCTGGACAGAGTGGAGGCTGAGGATAAGCATGAGAGCTCAGACAGCAAGGATGGCACCCGAGAGGAGCAGCCAGAGATGGTGGAGAAGGCCCAGCCCTCCCCGGAGCAGCTGCCCAAAGGTAGGAGCTTTCCAGTCCCTCCCGCCTGGTCTCTGGCCTTGGCAGCCTGTGGGCTGCGCTCTCTTTCTCTCTGGCCGAGGGTAGACTGTGTCGCTCGCCCCCATTGGAGGGCAGCATGAGGGCAGGGCAGGGCTCGGGTCTCCTCAAGTGGACTTGAACCCTTCCTACCATACAGGCGTGGGGCTCTAGGCCATGCTGGGGTCGGTATCTTCTAACCCAGGTGCCTTCCGGTTTGGAAACTCGAGTCTGTTGGATGCCTGCTTTCTGGCTTTACGTGGTCAGGCTTTGGTAAACGTTTTGCATGTCTGTTCTGTAGCTGCTGGGCTTCGGTTCTCACTGTGGGCATGAGGTCATGTGACAAGGCTTGCTCACGGCGCTGCCGAGTTTTCCCATGTCCATGCTGGGTTTAGTTTGGCTGCTTTCTGAGCAACTTCATGCTATCGCTGCCTCTGCAAAGAGGGATTTATCTTTCTTGCAATGCCTGGTTCTGGATTCTGCTTTCTGTCATTTGAGGCTGGGTGTTTGGTGTGCTTTTTCTGGAGAAGTGGGCCTCTGATTCCTCTGTAACAGCGATCCTGCCCCTGACACATTTTCCTTCGCAGTTTATTGTGGCTGATTTGTGCCGATCTGTTGAATGTATGTTTGTGTGCATCTTTCTATCCCTGTTTTTTTTTTTTTGAAAGAGAGAGAGAGAATCAACTCATTTAGTTTTTCATGTGGCTTTCGTTGCTCTGACACTTAGTTGTGTATGTGGAGCTGGGGTTTGGACCTGCATCCTCACGCATGCCAGGCAAGCTCCCTAACGGCCTGGAGCTCCAGCCCCTCTCTCCCTGTTTTTAAACCGTGTACAGTTTTATTGTGACGTAATTCGCTTGCCAGGTGGTTCATGCATTTCAGTGTGCCCACCATTCCTGGTTCCCAGTGTGTTCACAGAGTTGTGCGACCATCACCACTGTCTAATCCCAGAACATTTCCACAGCAGCAGAGAGAAGCAGCAAGCTCCTTCCCAGGCGCTCCCCGTTCCTTCTCTCAGTCCCTGGCAATCACTAATTTCTTTTCTGTCTCTACGGATTTGCCTCCTCCGGACGTTTCACGTAAACAGAACCATAAAACATGTTGCCCTTTTGCGTCTGGCTGCTTCTTCTGTTTAGCATGATGTTTTCAAAGCTGCTCGGTGTTGTAGAACATAGCAACGCTGATTTCCTTTCTCTAGCCAAGTGGTTTCGCACTGAACGGCTCGAGGTGCTTTGTTTATCCATTCGTAGCTGCTGGATTTGGGGTTGTTCTGCCCTTAGCCATTGTGAATGACGCTACTGTGAACGTGGTAGTCCGCATTTAATGGGAACCTGGGTTTTCGTTTCTCGTGGGTGTCCCCCCAGCAGAGGCATATCTGGGTCATATGGCAACTGCTCTGTGTTTTGAGGAACCCTGGTTTCATTCTCACCAGCAGCGTGTGAGGTTTCCGTTTCTCCATGTTCACTTGGTATCAGCTCTTTGATTATTGTCATCCCAGGGGTGAGAACCGCTGTCTTGTGGTGGTGCTGCCTGGTATCTCCTTTTGCATAAAGATGTTGAGTACTTTTCCTGTGTGTGTGGCCCGTGTTGGAGTGATGCCTTTTTGGATCCTTCGCCTATTTAAAATTATTTTTTTGTGATTTTTCTTTTTGTTATTAACTTTTAAGAGTTCTTCCCCCCACCCCCACCGCTGGTGCTGGGGATTGAACCCAGGGGCTCTCTACCACCGAGCCACGTCCCTAGCCCTTTTTTTAACTTTTGAGACAGGGCTTTTCTAAGATGCTCAGGCTGTCCTGGAACTTGCGATCCTGAGTAGCTGGGAAGCAGATGTGCAGCACTGTGCCCGGCAAGGGTTCTTTATAGACGTGCACTTCCTTATCCGACACATGCCTTCCAGATGTCCCCTTCTGTTCCCTTACTTGTGATATCTTTATGCATTTGTGTTCTAGGTATTTCTTGTAAACAGTGTGAAGCAGCCTTTTGTTTGCATCTCTGTCTTTTGGCTGGAAAGTTTAATCTCTTTACATTTATTGTAAGAACTAGATATTTGGATGGATTTCTATCTTATTTTTAAATTTCCCTTGCCTTTTTTTCTGCTTTCTTACCATCTCTTGGGTTGATCAAATTTTCCTAATAGTTCCCTTTCCTCCCAACTCACTTGGAAAGCTTACGGCTGTTCTCTTCCTCAGCCGTGCATTTTCGTTGCAGCCCTCCTGGCTCACATCAAGCCGGCGGCGTCGGCTGCGGTTCACTTGCATCTGCCGTGCTGCTCCTGCGCAGTACTTTTGTTTCAGCATGTTTGCTGTTTATTTCTCACTCTCAGACCCTGTTCAGACCTGTGCATTCTGACTTGGGTTTCTTGCTTGTCCCTCGCTGCCTCCCTGAAGTCCTCCTTCCTAACATGCCTTTTAATGGTGCTCGGGAAATCCGGCGTGTCCTCTCCTTGTTTTTCCTTCCCCCTTGAATAATGGTCCAGCAGAGGTGGGACAGGGATTTCCCCCCAGCCCTTTGAAGATATTTCCTTCTATTCTGCCTTTCATTGTGCTGCCAAGAAGCCTGCCTGTGGAAGTGTGGCTCCTTTGTAGGAAATCTGTCCTTCCTATATTTCCTACCATTAAAAGACTGCCTGTTGGGGTTGGGGGTTTAGCTCAGTGGCAGAGCACTTGCCTAGCACGCGCAAGGCCCTGAGTTCAGTCCTCAGCCCTGAAAAAACAAAACAAAACAAAACAAAACAGCTGCCTGTTTTCCCCCCAGCTCTGGGGGCTGAACCTGGAGCTTGTGCGTGCTGGGCAAGGGCTCTACCACTGAGCCTCATCCCCAGCCCCAAGAGACTGCATTTAAGATCTGCTCTTTGACTTTGGAGATGTGTAATTTCACTACAACGAAACTCCTACCCCGCCTGTGATTCACCGATTCTCTCAGTGAAGCTGGTGTGTGTCTGCCCCATTGTGTTTATTTCCTCCTCCTGGGATTCCCATTACTCATTGATCCAGTCACTCATCCGACAAGGACCTATAGAGAGAAAGAGAGCTATCAGTTGCTGTCCCAGGTGCTGGGACACAGCAGTGAACCAGAACAGCTGCCGCTCCCTTTGTGCCCTGGAATGGGACACGGTCAGCGCCAGTAAACAGAGGAGACTATGCGTGCTCCGAAGAAAGCGGGGGACCGCAACAAGCTCAGTGGAGGGGGCGCTGAGCAGTGTTTACGTCTAGCCACTTTCTTCTCTCTCTACAAGGCTTTCTGGTGATTCTCAAACCTCACTTCAGTCTTCCTGTCCTTTCGAGGCTGTTTTTCCTAACCCTCTCCTTTGTACTGTTTTGTGTGGCTGTGTAGCACATTTCTGCACACTTGGGGCTTAGAACTTGGTCAGCTCCCTAGGTCAGAAGTCAGGCCAGGTGCGTGGCTGGGTTCTCCTCAGGGGTATTGGAGACTGAGGTCAAAGCTCTGGCAGGGCCAAGTTCTCACCTGAGTTTCCGGGGAAAGTTCTTCAAGATTGCTCTTGTTGTCTGCTGACTTGGCCTCTTGAGCTTGGAGGACTGAGGTCCCATTTCCCTGCTGGCCACGTTGAGGGCCACACTCAGCCGGAAGCTGCCTGCCTCCCGTGACGTGTCCTAGGCAGCTCTGTCCTCAAGCCAGCAAGGTGCGTGAAGTCCTCGCCTGCGCCCAGTCTCCGACTTCCTTTCCTGAAGCTGGCCAGAAAAGCCTTTCTGCTTTTAAGGGATGTTGTGATGGGGTCAGGCCCACATAGGTAACCTCCCTGTTTTAAGGTCACAGTGCCATGTGGCATACCCTGCTCGTGGGAGTAGAATGTGTCGCATTTGATCCTGGGGGTTATGTGGGGCCTGGACACCAGGGGCAGGAAGCTTTGGAGGATGTCTTAGAATTCTGCAGTTAAAATCATTGTGTGGAGTTCATCTCTACAAGTTCCATCTGGCTTTTCCCAGCTTTCTTTCCTTTTTTTGGTCTTCTTCTTCCCTGGGGATCCTGTTCCTCCTGTTAATCTGTCTTCCGTTAGCCATTCCACAAGGACTTGTGTAGAGTCGCTCTGACTTTGTGATATCACGTCAAGACACTTGGCTGCCCATGAGTGTCTCTGAGTCTGGCCCAGGTGGATGGATCACTGCTTTCTTCAGAGAGGCTGTCTGCCTCTCTGACAGGGGACTGCTGTCACCTGGGCAGTGTCATGTCCCTCACACTTCATTTCCAGATGCTCAGGGCCCAGTGGTCCCCCAGTAGCTTTGCTGGTCCAGGACCAGCTTCTACATTGCTCTTTCTGCTTGGGGGGCCACAGTTCTGATCCTGTTGCCCATGCCTCCTGAACTTTGGGACTGGGGACCTTCCTCCCCTGGGTCTGCGCTGGAGATGGGCTTCTGCCTCTTGGCCGTGGCTGGCAGGTGGAACTGTCTCTCACCACAGAGCAGTGTTCGGAGGGCTCTGGCTTAGCTCCAGTGCTCTGCGTAATCCTGCTGGGGTGTGGGTCCCAGCCCCAACTCCCCGCCCCCTTCCTGGTGGTTAATAACCCCTGCCTGGGGAATTCATCATATTTTCGTTTCCTTTGGAGGCAGGGTCTTGCTGAGTGATCCACGCGTGCACCACCCGCTCAAGTCTCCTACGTGGTTTTCTTCTTTTTTCGCGTACCGGGGATTGAACCCAGGAATGCTTTACCACTAAACTGCATCCTCAGCCCTTTTCAAAAATTTTTATTTATTTATTTTAAAGAAAGAAGGAGAAGGAGAGACAGAGAAAATTAATTTTATTTAGATTCTCATTTGGTTTTTATTCCTCCAACACATAGTTGTATATGTGGTGCTGGGATTCGAACCTTCATTTCTTTAACACTTAGTTGTGCATGTGGTACTAGGGTTTGAGCTCAGCTCCTTGCTCATGCCAGGCAAGCACTCTACCACTGAGCCAGCTCCAATTTATTTATTTATTTTTTAATTTTTATTTATTTATTTATTTATTTATTTATTTATTTTTTAAAGAGAGAGGGACAGTGAGAGAGACAGAGAAAGAGAAGAACAACTTTATTTAGTTATTCACATGGCCTTAGTTGCTCCAACACTTACTTGTGTACGTGGTGCTGGGGTTTGTGCTGGGATTTGAACTCGGGTCCTCGTGCTTGCCAGGCAAGCGCTGAAACCGCTGAGCCACCGCTCCAGCCCTATTTATTTATTTATTTATTTTTTATATGACCTTCATTTCTCCCACACTTAGCTGTGCATGTGGTACTAGGGTTTGAGCTCAGGTCCTTGTGCATGCCAAGCAAGTGCTCCAACTGCTGAGCCACTGCCCTAGCCAGTTTATTTTTTATTTTGAGACAGAATCTTATACCCTTGTTAAGTTGCTGAGGCTGGCTTTGAACTTGAAGTCCTCCTGCCACAGCCTCCCCAGTTGCTGAGATCACAGGCGTGGGCCACCATGCCTGGCTTCTGTGTGTGTGTGTGTGTGTTCGTTTGTCTGTGGTGCTGGGGATCTAAGCCACAACCTTGCACATGCTACTCAAGCACTGTCCTGCTGAGCTGCCCCCAGCCCCACTAATGCTATATATTCTGCCTGGCATTTCTGGGTGTTTTAAGAGGAGGTCTGCAGTATTGAGTCCTGTTGCTGGAACTTCGCATCCTCTGGTTATCAGTGGAGGCAGGGGATTCCAGACTGTGGCTTAAGGATGGGGCAGGGAAGCCTCTGGAGTGGGCAACCAGGCCTTGGCTCTGCCTCCCACAGGAGGGCCCAGGGGTGCACCTGTTGGCCTCGGGGTGGGCTGATGCATGGGGCCCTGCCCTTTGACCTCCGGGAGCCTCCACCTGCAAACCTTCTTGTCTTGCAGAGGAAGTGCCTCCTGAGAAGGAGAGAGCCCTGGACAAGCTGGATCTGAGCTTGAGTCACAGCAGAGTGGACAGCAGCGACTGCAGGCCAGGTTTGGGGCTTTTCTGTTCTCTCCTTTGTGCCGCTTGGTCCCTGATGGTGCCTCCTGGACCCTGCCAGTCTTCTGAGCACTGACCCAGGCCTTCATGGGAGCAGGGGCTGGGAGCCAACTCATCAGTCCCTTGTAACAAGAGGCCTGCTCCCTGGAAATGGCCTCCCCTCCCTTGCTCTCCTGTTCTGTCCATGATCTGAAGAGAGGGAGACGAGCTGGTCACAGAGCTTGGTCTGGAGGATTTGGGGTCATCTTTGCGTACGTAGGCACTAGAATGTTCTAGAACAGTTGTCCTCAGGTCAGACCCTCAGGCCGCTCTACTGTCTTTGAACTTCAGCTGGACTGTCATGGTGCTTTCCTGCCTCTTCTCAGTGGTGCTGATGTTGGGGTATGGGTCCCATAGCCAGCCTGCTCAGGTTCCTGCTTTGGTGATGGTGAGAGCCCATGGGCAAGGACTTGTCCTGCTTGCCCTTAGGCCACCAGGGCTGGGCAGAAAGAGGCCCTGACCAGTGCCTTGGATAGAGAGTGGGTGTGATTTCCCCCCACAGATGACCCCAAAGCTGAGGAGAAGGAGCTCACTGAAGCACAGCAAAATGGGGGCAGAGAGGAGGATGACGAGGGGAGGAGGAAGGAGGAGAACGGGAAGTTCAAATTCATGTTCAACATTGCCGACGGTGGCTTCACAGGTGTGGGGCAGAGGGTGGGCAGAGAGCTGGGGCTGTTGGTGTTTAGACTGGGGGTCCCGGGAGTCTGGGCAGATGGTTACTTTACACTAGAGTGTGAATGGTTGATTGAAGTCTTAATAACATTGGAGCGACGAATCTCCCAAGTGGGGCAATGGGCCATTGTTGGGAGAGGGGCTTTCCCAGCCTGCCTCTGGGGCAGCGGGGTGGGTGCCCCTCATTCTGCTCACTGGCCGTTTTCCTAGAGCTGCACACACTGTGGCAGAATGAGGAACGTGCTGCCGTGTCCTCGGGGAAGATCTATGACATCTGGCACCGGCGCCATGACTACTGGCTGCTGGCCGGCATCGTGACGTATCCTTGGTCAGACCAGGTTGCACTGGCTTGCTGGCCTCAGCAGGAGCCTCTGAATGCCGGCCCCACGGGGCCCTTCCATTCCTGCTCTGAGCTGCCGGCAGTTGCTAGTCCCCCAGGTGCTCCTGGGCCCGAGTCCCTCCCCTCTGCGTCCTGTCACAGGCCTTCTCTGTGCAGAGCTTCCTCTCACAGGGAGGCGGTTCGAGTCCAGTGTGATCACATCCCTGACTGTTTAGCTCAGGCCCCACACACAGACTCCTGGACTTGCCCGCCTGGTTCACTGGGGTGGAGGAGGAGGTGGCCCATGGTGGCCTCTGCTGCTTCTGGCACACTGTTGCTGCCTGATGAGACGGTCCCTGTCAACGCACTCATCTTTAGCCCAGGAAGTGACTTGCTTGAGCACAGGGCTGGTACGCTGGGCCCCAGGCTGCTCCTGCACCCCCGCTGGCAGCCCTGCCTCTCCCCATGGCCCACTTTGTCCTTAACCGGCCCCCAGGCATGGCTATGCCCGTTGGCAGGACATCCAGAATGACCCGCGGTACATGATTCTGAATGAGCCCTTCAAGTCTGAGATCCACAAGGGCAACTACCTGGAGATGAAGAACAAGTTCCTGGCCCGCAGGTTCAAGGTCAGCCCTCGGCAGGGCCAGAGGCTGGGGGCGGGCTATGGAGAGGGCAGGTTTCCCGAGGGTGAGGTGAAGGCCTGAGACAGCGGCAGCCCCCTCCCGGTGTACTAGACCTGGGCCAGGCAGTCAGCTAGTCAGTGACCAGGCAGGTCCTGGCTCTGGGCCGTGCCCACTATGTGAGTTCCTTGCCTTGGGGTGACGGGTGCAGAGAGCCCAGCTTGGTGGAAGCTCCAAGGGGTGGCCAGCTCAGGTGACACGGACAGCTGGCTGACAGCGTCCTCTGTTCTGCCTGGGCCTGGGTGGGGTGCTGGTGGAGCAGCAGGCAGTGGCCAACCAGGAGCAGGGGCCAGGCCAGCGCTGTTCTCCCCACAGCTGCTGGAGCAGGCACTGGTCATTGAGGAGCAGCTCCGGAGGGCCGCGTACCTCAACATGACCCAGGACCCCAGCCACCCAGCCATGGCCCTCAATGCCCGCCTGGCCGAGGTGGAGTGCCTTGCCGAGAGCCACCAGCACCTGTCCAAGGAGTCCCTTGCAGGGAACAAGCCTGCTAATGCCGTCCTGCACAAGGGTGAGCAGGCCCCGCTTCTGCCTGGGGAGCCGTGCTGGGCGAGGGTGCCTTGGGGAGGAGCTGGGGACAGAAAGTCAGCCTCCCGGGTCAGGATGGGGCAGTCACATTGGCTAGTCCCTCACCTGCAGGGAAACTGAGGCTCCTTGCTCTGGCCTGTGAGCAGGCCCTGGGCTGGGTTGGGTAATAGAACATGGGTTGTAAAGGCTCATGTTATGGTGCCCTGGTGACACCCTCTTCAGTCCTCACCCACCCTTTTGTGGTGAGTTTTCCTGGTGCCCCTGTTTGAAGCCAGATCTATTGAAGGCCAGGAGTTGAAGTCATTTGTCCAGAGTCTCCTGGGATCCAGGCCTCTGGCACTCGCTGCAGATCTCTGTAATCCTCTGGTGCCTTCCTGCCCTCAGAGCTCCCTGGCTAGTTGGTGGCCCTCGAGAAGAGAGGGAGGTGGCCAAGGCCTGGCTCAGTGGCCGGAGTCCTGGACTCAGACCACAGTCTGTGAGCCCTGCGGCCTGTTGCCAGCGGTGGGCTGGGGCTGCAGGCCTCCCAGGGAAGTTCTCGGGGAAACCCAGTGCTTAGTCAGGGTTTCTGGCTCTCTTCTCTGCCAGACAAGGGGCCCCTAGAGTTACTTGAAGTCCCACTATTCCCCCAATTGGCCACTCTGCTTCCTGGGCCTCAGAGGGCCTGGCGAGGAACAGGGCCTGGCGAGGAACGCGCCCTGGTGTCTGCTGCCTGAGTGCGGTAACACACCTTGCAGATAGGGCCAGCCTGGCTGCTGGGCGGGCTGCAGCTGGCAGGCAAACCCTCCATTCCTCGGCTCTCCTGCCCTGCAGTCTTGAACCAGCTGGAGGAGCTGCTGAGCGACATGAAGGCGGATGTGACGCGCCTGCCCTCCATGTTGTCACGCATCCCCCCGGTGGCCGCCCGCTTGCAGATGTCGGAGCGCAGCATCTTGAGCCGCCTGACCAATCGTGCTGGGGACCCCACCATCCAGCAGGTCAGGTTTGGGTCCCTCGTGCGCCAAGCTAGGGCTGGGTGAGTGTGGACGGCACCTGTAAAGCTGAGTCCTTGCCTCCAGGGCACTTTCGGCTCCTCCCAGATGTACAACAGCAACTTTGGGCCCAACTTCCGGGGCCCTGGACCGGGAGGGATTGTCAACTACAACCAGATGCCCCTGGGGCCCTATGTGACTGGTAGGTGCCCATCCGCTTGCGGGCAGCATGCACACGGGCGTCCTGCGGGCTCCAGCCTGCCGCCAGCTGCGGATGCCAGGCAAGCCCGCGGTGTTCTCTCTTTGACAGATATCTAGCCATCCCTGTGACTTCCCCCTGTTGCAGCGCTCATTTCCAGCTGAGGTGAGGCCCCTGCTGGCTGCTCTGCCATCCTGCGCCCACCCTGCCAGCTCGGCAAGTCTGGCCTGGCTGGAGCTAGCCTGTCTCTGTGCTTGATTTCACTCCTAAGCCTAAGTCTTCAGTGCCTCTGAGGGCTCTGATCACCCCCTGGCCTGGAGCCCCTCCACTCCAGCCCCAAGATGGTCGCAGGGGATCTGCCCATGGCAGGCTGGATGGCAGGACACTTGGGCAGGCCCCGGGGTGCGCTCGTGTATCTGTGCATCTGCGTGCACCCATGCTCTAGGGACCATTGCCCTCAGCCCAGAACCCTGTCCTGCCTCTGCTACCCTGCTTGGTGGTGGGCACCGAGGGAGCTGTATCTTGCCTCACACCCTCTCTAAGGGGTTGGGGGGTGTTACTGGCCAGGAGAGGGGCCTATTCCAGAGTGACTGCCAGTGATCTCCTTCACTAGGACCCTAGCTTCCGGCAACTCCTGTCTGTCCCCGTAAGAACTGTTGCCTACAGGTGGAGGTGACGTTCTTCTAGAGCTGAGGAGCTGTCCAGCACTCAGTGCAGCTCACGGCCCGGCCAATGGCCTGTGGCTGGGAGGACTTGGGGAGGGAGCTCCCCTCTGACCACATTGTATGTGATCTGCTACAGGCCCTGGGGTGCCTCTGGACTCCTGGCCACCCAACCGCTAACCCACTGACCTCTGTTTTGTAGCCACGCTTACCAGGCCACCTGCCTGACCCCCACGGGAGAGAAAAGCTGCTGCCTTTTTCGAACCGGTGCCACCTTGGGACAAAAAGGGAAATGGAGTAGTGCCATCGTCA
Organism: Aplodontia rufa; assembly: GCA_004027875.1. Taxonomy (NCBI): domain Eukaryota; kingdom Metazoa; phylum Chordata; class Mammalia; order Rodentia; family Aplodontiidae; genus Aplodontia; species Aplodontia rufa. Next base: position 20,089 of record PVKS010014125.1, on the reverse strand, counting down.
CACAGAGGCTGAGGCCCAGCCTGGGCCAGAGCCCAGAAGTGCCACCTTGTAGTGATTCAGTGTTCTTCCACACAGCACCACACCTACCACCTTGCTGGACACGCCCCTTGCCACCTTCTCCAGAGCGACTTCTTAGAGATTTTATTTATCTGTACATCTTTTGCACTTTCCTATTGAAGATTCGAACGCGTTTGTCTTGATAAAAGTTGGAAGACGTATGGAAGATTCTGACCTGCCGCACTCGCATCTCTATCGCTGGCTCCAGACCTGAAGGGAAGCTCACTCCTGAGCCCTGGCCACCCTGCAGCCTCAGCTCAGCTGGGGAGAACTCAGTGTCCTGTGCCCTGGGAGCACTCAGTGGGTCCCCTGCCCTGCCCTGCCTGTGCCAGTGTGACTGCCCTTCTGCCCTGCCTGTCTGGTACCCCCAGAACCAGGTGGGTCAGGTGGGACCCCATGGAGATGTGGGCTGATGTCTGGATCAGGCAGGGTGCTTCCCATTCCTCCCTGCCAGGGAGGGGAGCCATTGTAGGAAGCGACCGGAGGTTTGTCATCTGCTGGGGCTGTGGTTATGGGCAGATGATAGCTAGTACCCTGGTAAGGATGGATGTGGTCACTGGGTGGCCCAGAAGGCCCTGATTCTGCCCTGTGCCCTGGGATGCCTGTCCCACCACCTCTGTGTACAGACTTCCCTGGGCAGTCTTCTGGGCCACAGTTGTAGAGGAATCATACTGCCCCCTGGGGCCCTGACTCTTCCCTTTCTCCTGTCTCTTGGGAGCCCTCCATTGGGCACTTACTGCCTGAGGCAGGGGCCTCAGCTGCCTTGCTGAATTCTTGGAGGGTGTAGGTTGAGCTCTGTGTGGAGGCAGAGGTCTGGACCGGTGGCCTCCGTGGACCTCTCCTAGCAGGAGCCTCCCCACTTCCGCTTCTTCTGCAGGATTGCCTCGGAGCCCAGCACCTCTCCCAGGTGTCCACCTACCCCTGCTCCATCCAGCTCGCAGCACCTTGTGATGGCCCAGGTGGGGTGGAGGATGGTGGGAGCTGGCCAGGCCCTGTGCCTGTTGTCTGATCCTGGCACTGGTCCTAGCTCGTCCTGCAGGGGTCTTGAAGACTTAAACTGGTAGTGTCTGTCCCAGGGGAAGGTGCCCCAGGGTAGGGAGGAGGAGACTCGGTGAGAAACTGGCTGGACCTGGGGCCAGGCCACCAAGAAGGGCTGACTCCACTCCCAGGGAGAGGCGGTGGGACACGCCGTGTTTCTGGGCCTGCCTGGGGCACAAGGGAGCCAAGCATCAGCAAGTCTTGGTGGCTTGTCTCACGGCAGCTTGGGCAGTGCCTGGCTCCGCTGAGCTCCAGCGTGCTGTTCTGTGAACCCCTGGTGGGCCAGGCCCCAAGGCCCCAAGGCCCCTTCCGTCTTGGCTTCCCTACCCCTGTTGGCTCAATCTCCACGTCCGGCCCAGCTCCGGCAGCGCAGGGGGCAGGTGTGGACCGCCTGGAGGCGAGCCAAGCAGTTTCCTGGGAGGGCTGCCCTTGCTGGGGGCGTCCACTCCAAGCCTTGCGGTCAATCGAGCACAGCAGCCATCTGTGCCCAGTGTCTGGTCAGCGCCCCTGCTGAGCCTCCCGGTTCAGGCCTCAGGCGAGCTGTCCCCAGCCCAGGGCCACTGTGCTCTCATCCCCAGATGGGTGGATGTCAGCCCTGTGGTTGGCCTCCCTGGGAGCAGTCCCGCCTCTGCCCCACGGTGGACAGGGTCCTGAGCCCAGAGGCACGTGTCAGGTGGGGTCGCCAGCATCTGTCTCCCTGGTGGTCTCTCCCCTGGTAGCATCTCCTCCCTGAAAACCCCTCTGTCCCTCCCTGTCTGCATCTGCCCAGACCTACATATGCTTTCCATGACCAGCACCCAGGAGAGCCAGGAGGGAGGTTGGCCAGAGTGGGGGCAGGTTTCTGGTTGGCCAGTTCAGGAGGGGAGAAAGGTTTTCCACAGTGTTCTCATCTTGGTTCCTCGGTTATTTCCTGCCAAAGCTGTGATGGGCAGGGGCTGGTGTGGCCTCTTTGGCACCTGTTTGGATTTGCCACTGGCAGAATCTGGTCCTGGGCACAGCTGAGCCCGGAGGGGCAACCGCATCCCTGTGTTCCCAGGCACTTCCTTTCGCCTGGGCGAGGTTTCTGTTGAACCACCTTTGTGGGTGGCTGTCAGGTGACACGGGTTGGCGTGGCCACGGCTGAGGGTGCCCTCACAAACACCTGCCATGAAACTGGTCAGCCTCTGAGGTGAACATGAGGAGCCTTCCTTAGGGATCCTGGGGAGCCTGTGTCCTGCACACTGGGCTTCCCCATGTGGGCTGCCTTCTGTGTCCCATGTGCCCCAGGTCCTGTGTGCCGGGGCTTCCTTCCCAGTCTCCTGGTCGAGGTGACCAGGGCTTGGCCTGCAGCCCTCATCCTGTCTCAGATCCCAGGGCCATTGAAGCCTAAGGGGGTGGCAATGAGGGTGGGCTTGAGACCTGCAGCCTCCAGTGTGCACCGAGCAGAGGCAGGGGCGTGGCCTCTGCCCTCACTGTCCTGGTGGCCTGGCTGTAGCTGGGGTGGACGGTGACGCCAGGCCCTCCCGCTCAGCCCTCGGCACCAGTGCGGAGCCGCTGCCAACCTTGGGAGTCTACAGGTGTGGCCGTCAGCCCAGAGGTGGGATGGTTGTGTCTATGGATTTTTTTCCTTTACTTTTCAGATTTTTTTTTAAACAAAGTATTTTTTTAGGTGCGATAACCCAGAAAGGGCCCGTTGGGTGTGTGTGCGTCCCGGCTCTTCACGCAGGGGTTGGCGGCTCCGCCTGGTGGCTCCTGCTGGCTCAGCCTGGAGAGGAGGGAGGCCTGCCTGGGCCAGTTGGGAGGGTCTCAGCCAGGTCCCCAGCAGGGCAGGGGTCGAGGACACAGAGTTCTAGGGGCTGTGACTCATCCCCTGGGGGAGGCTGGTGCAGACCACAGTCCACCTGGTCCCCTGTACTTTGTACTCTGTGTATGTTTTGGTTTCTGTGTTTTAATAAACCCTTCGGGAAGGGACCGAGTCAGATTCTCACTGATTTATAACGGACTGGGGGGCCATTCGGAGCCTTGTCCCACCTAAGAAGCCAGGCTTCCAGGGTTTTATGGCACTGGGAAAGAGGGGTGGCATGCAAAAGTGTGTTGGGGTGGTACCCCTCCTACCTGTACCCCAAACACGCCATGGGCCTCCCCTCCTTGTGAGAACTGCAGCTGGCCGGTTCCCAGAGGGACAGAAGCCTCTCAGTGACCAGTCCTGGGCCGTGGGAGGTGGCAACAGACCATGTGTGTTCTGGGGGTGTAGGTAGGCACCTACCCTCATAGGCCCATGGGGGAAGTGAGACCTCTAACCTGCCCCCCACATCTGACCCTGGCCTTTGTCTTCCCTTCCTCCCAACCTGCCCTTGGCTGCAGGGTCAGATTTGGGAGGCCCCAGTCTTTGGTCATGCAGTTGGTGCCCCTGGCCCAGCCCTGACCCTGAGGAAATGAGAGGACAAAGGGCACAGCCCCACAGGCTTGGGTTTTATTTGTCATTCCATAAATACGCAGCTGTGTCCCGCTCTGTCTGGCTGGGAAGCTGGAGGTGCGGCAGGCGGCCTGGTGGGGAACGCAGTAGCCGGGGAACCACGGTCATTAAAAAAGGGCAGGGGCGGCACATTATGTACACAACTGGCTGAGAACAGAGGGTGGCTGGGTCCCCGCCCTTCCTCAGATCTGACCATGGGCTTGGGTTGAGCGGTAGCAGGCTCTGCTGGACCCCGAGGAAGACCGATCACCCCAAACTGGGCCTTCCTGTGTCGGGCACTACTAGTGGGGGCCCCTGCCTGGCAAACCGCTTCCAGGAGAGGTGAGAGGTGCTAGAGGGTGGCCAGGCCTGGCACCCAGGGAACGAGTTGCTGGTCCTAGGCATGCACTGGTGCCTGTGAGGGCTGGGCCAGCTCTCCCTTTCTAGGCTCCAGCTGCCCTTGGTCCTCTCCCTTCTCCAGAGGCCCTGCCCAACCCTCACTCACGCTTCCTATACTGGGACCTCCTTGCAGGTGGATGATTTAGAGCCAGGGTGCTGGAAGTGCCACCTGGGGCTGCCTGGGCTCTGGGCAAGGTGTGGGGATGTGGGCATGTGGGCCTTGGCCCAGCTCACCTCAGGACTCTTGTCCCCTTTCTTTGGCAAGCACAGCCAACAGGCTCAGCTTTTGGGCTCTCATGGGGGATCAGCAGCCCCACCACTAGTCTCCTTCCCACAATAGGCAGGCTACAGCTCCATCCTGGAGAGAGGTACCCCCCTGCTGGGCCCTACAGTACCGCCCTGTGGCCCACTGCAGGACTCTGTCCTTGAAGCGGAATGGAGGGGAGTGGCCACAGCCCAGTGGCCTCTGCTGGGAGGGACAGCACCCTGTCCCACACCCACAGGCTGCTTCTGGGGAAGAGGTCTTGGTGGAGGAGACCCTCAGGGCCTATCTGTGGGTGGGGATGAAGGTTCCAGACCCCAGGGCCAGCGGAGGTTGGGTAGTGAATGGGGACACCGTGTGCCCTGCCCACCCCTCCCCCTCCTCTTTGTGGCTTTCTTACAGCTGGTTTCCCAGGCCTTTGCTCAGCCAGGGCTGGACAGCAGGCCCTTAGAGAGTGGCAGGGAGGAGCCTTCTCAGAATAGCAGCTCCTCTGAAGGGCAAAGCAGGAACAGATGTGCTGGGAGGGCGTGGGGCTGCCCACTGCCTGCCTGGGGCCTGCATGGAGCCATGTGGCGTAGGTGGGGTGGGGCCAGGTTTTGTAGAGCCCAGCTCCCATGGAGCCAGCACAGGCTAGGTACCACTTATAGCCCCGGGCCCACAGCACTGGGCCTCCAGGCAGCACGCCTTCAAGCCTGCAGGCTCCCTGGCCATGTCCCCAGCCTGTCCTCCCTCCCTCCCCCTCTCCTGTCTGTCCTAGGTTGGGGCGGAGGCACAGGAGGGGATAACCAGTCCTGGCCATCTCTCCAGGGAGCGGGTCCCTGGGATCTTTCCCTACGTCGTGGGGCTGTTGCTGTGGCACTGCCCTCAGTCCCTGGGCCTGCAGCATGGAAACCCCAGGGATCCCCTCACAAGTACGTTCTCAGTGCAGAACTCATGCCCACCACCCCAAGGACAGAGGTGCTGGAGAAGGGCCTCCATCTCCAGGAGAATGCAGCCTGCCACCTGCCCATGGGGTGGTCAGCAGCTACAGGGCCTTCTGGGGCAAGGTCAGAGGGGCCACTCCACTGGGACCCTTCCCTTGTGCTCCAGACCTCTGTGGCATGGGGCTGACCAATGTGGGCAGAGGAAGATGGGAAGTCAAACCCCCAAACTTTTATGGGTCTCAAGCCATAGAACCAACCCCCCTGGAGTCCCTGCCCCTGCCAGCAAGGGTGGGGTGGGTAGGCATGGCCCCTGCCAAGGCCCAGTGGGCATGCACGGCAGGTTAACCTTGAGAAGTAGGGTGGGGAGATCTGAGGTTGGGCCCCACATAATGTACTAGGTGCCGGTGGAAAGAGGGAGGCTGAAGAAGACCCCCAGCAGGGAGCCCCACCCCAACTACCAGGGACCTGCAGAGGGCCCCAGAAAGTGCCAGACCCCTCTTTCCAGGCCGGGGTTCTTGGCAGAGAAGAGGCCAGCCCTGCCTGCCCTGAGGACCCAACCAGGTCTCCACCTGGCTGTGACTTTGGGAACTGCCAGGAAGGGTCATGGCTGGGAGAAAACTTAGTTTCCTCTTGAAGGATGAGCAGAGGCGGCAGGCTAGGGCGGGACTGCTTGAATGTCCTTCCTAATCAGTGCCATCTCCCTGGCTCAAGTCGGACATCATCTGGGGAAGTAGCAGTGGCATCTGGCAGCGACTGGAGGTCATTTCCCGATGACATCTGGGCGAGGTGTTTTCTCTTGGATACAAACCCCACTCTGTACTGGGTCGAAACAGCAGAAGCGAGCGCACAGACGAGGAGGGAACCCGACACTGTCCGAGCAGGTGGTGGGGGGCGACTTAGGATCTGTAGTCCTTTTTGCTGTAGGGTTTATTGCCCAAAATGCTATCGATCTCGTGGATAATGGAAGATGACAGTTTTGGAAGGACCTGCACGTGAGGACAAGAACTAGTCAGAATTCGGGCAGGAGCGGTGGCTCAGCAGTACAGCACTTGCCTGGTTTGCGTGAGGACCCGGGTTCAAACCCCAGCACCACGTGCACAACTAAGGGTTTTAAAAACAAGAATCAGATGAAAAAATAAAATTGATTCTCTCTCCCCTCTTAAAAAAAAAAAAGAAAAAAAAAAAAAAAAGAACCAGTCAGAATTTCACCCCTAAGTCTGGCCTGCCTGGCGGAGGTGGGTGACCCCTTTCCAGCATTCCATGCCAGGCTGGCTGTGCCCCATCACATCTGGGCTCCATATGAGGCAGAGGAGGCCACACTGCTTCATGTCGCAGACAGCTCAGGGCAGGGAGGAAGCTCGCCTCAGACTTCAGGGGGCATCGGAGCCTTCTGGAAGGGTGGTGGTGGTGGTGGTGGCCCCAGACACCTGCCCTCTGTGGCCCCTACCTGGTCTCCCAGCTGCCCCTGCCTCGAGTGACTGTAATACCAGCCTTCAAGTTGACCCCAGGAGAGCTGTGACTGCTCTCCCGCCCCATATCCAGTGTCTCACTAACCCATCAGCCCACCTTCCTGAGCACCCAGGACCCAGCCACAGCTCCCGTCACCTGACCTTGACCTTGGAGAGTGAGGCTGCCTCCCACCAGCTCTCTCTGCCTGGGCCTTGGCCTCCCAAAGTGCCCCCACCAGCTGCAGAGAGAAGGGCCCTTTAAGAAGCCCTTTTGGCACATGCCCACTTGGCTCGCATCTCAGTCCAGTCCGAGGCCTGCAACAGCTGGGGGCAGCCGCCTCTCTGCTCTGGGCCTCCTCGACCTTCCAGGGCAGCTCCTTGCACCTCTTCAAGGCTTCGCTCCAAAGCCCCTTTCTCCACAAGCCCACCAGACCCCCTAAGCGCTGACCTCCCTGCCCCAGCTCTGCCTGTTACCCATGGTGCTGGTCACCACCGATGCCATTACTCCCCTCTTGCATTTCATGTTCACGGTTGCTCCTGCTAGGGGGAAGCAGGTCAGGAGCAGGGCTTGGGCCCACATGCATCCCAGGGCTTTTCCAGGTGCCGGGAGTGTGGTGGGGGTTCCTGAGCTTGGGTGCAGGGCTGGAGGGGGTCGGGTTCCACCTGGCAGCCCCCCCCACTCACCTGTATTGCTCCAATGTTCTCCATGAGCTGCTCTGCGTTGGAAGCACCCAGGAGCACAGAGCTGACCCCCTCGTTCCTCAGGCACCAGGCTGGGGGCGGCAAGACCCGAGGTGAGGGAGGCATGCCTGCCCACTGCCCTCTGGCTCCGCCTCGCCCCTGGCTGGGCCAGAGAGACCCTGGTTCTTGTTGGGGGCTGAGGGCCCTGGGAAGCTCAGCCATGCAGGTGGGGACTTTGCCCCCGGGGCGGCTGGAGAAGGTGCTAGGGGAACTCTGGCCCCACTGCCCCCTGGTCCAAGAGCTCATGTTCCCTCTGCTCCCCATGCTGCATGGTTGGCAGATGAAGGGAGTGGCCCAGGCTCTTAAGGACCCATGCTACCTCCCCAGGGACATGGATAACCCTGTCCCTTAGAGCCCTATTACCTATGTCCCTGTTATTTAGGAGTCCCTCTCCTTCCTCCCCAGGGACACTGGCCCATTGTGACTCTAAGCTCCAATACCTATGGCCAGTGGGGGACACTACAGTCTAGACCCTCAGGGGCCCTCCACTACCCCAGGGGCATGAGCTTTCCTGTGCCCAGAGCCCGTTACCTATGGCCAGCTGGGGGAGGGTGCAGCCCAGGCGCTCGGCGATGGCCTGCAGCTCCTTCAGCTTGGCCTGCTGGCGCCGGCCCTCCTCACTCAGGATCTTGTCCTTCAGCCACTGGTAGCCCTGGGGGTGACACAGCTATAGGTAAGAGGGTCATCTGGACCTTCCGCTAGGTGGCTGATGACCTGTGCTCCTTCCAAAGCCTTAGCTTCCCTGCCTCAGGCCTTCCCGTGTCTCTGGCTATGCATCAGACTTGGGCAGGGGGACAAGGGGACCTGTCCACACTCTGAAGCCTTCATGTGTGGGAGCTGACTGACCCCAGCAAGCAGGGAGGCCAGGGCTGACCTTCCCTTCTCCGAGGAAGCCTGGTGGCCTGGGGAAAACCAGAGAGGTTGCTGCATACCTCAAATGCCAGCCCCAGCCTTGAGCTCAGCCCCAGTGGCCTCCAAGATGGTAGAGTGGGGAGTTACGGAGGGGAGGCTGTCCAGAAGGGCCCCGGGGACCTGGCCCATGCTGAGTGCTGACTGGGGCGGGGCAGGTGTGGCAGGTGACATGGGCTTAGGAGGAAGGGGCTTCATCCAGTTTCTCATGCCAGGCCCTCATCCTGGTGGCTGGTGACTGGGACAGCGTGGCCCTGGGGGCCTGCGTGAGGCTTTGCCTGCCCCATTGCCCCTCCCCACCCCAGGCTACCCCTTCACCTTCAAGGAGGCTCTTGAGTAGGGTGGGATGCCACTGTCGTACTTTCCAGAAACAATGCCACAGGCCAGAGGGGACCAGGTCATGGCGCCCACTCCTGAGGGAGGAAAACCAAGTGAGACCAAGCCAGGGGCCTGGGGGCAGCAGGTGGGCTGGCAGGGTGGGCACCCACCTATCTTGTGGAACAGCTCGGGCAGCTGCACCTCCACCTTCTCCCGCTGGAACATGTGGTACTCGGCCTGCTCACAGATGGGCGGGATCAGGTTGAACTGCCGGGCCACCGAGTAGGCCTCCTGTGGATGCAAGAGGGGCCCAGGAAGCCCTGCATCAGCAGGCAGCCCTGGTCACTGCTGCCCTGCCTGCACCCCCACCCTGGTGGCCCTCAGCTCTCTTGGGAGTCTGTGAGGCCCCCCGCGAGCCAGGAAGAGGGTGGGCTGCAGGACCCCAAGATTGAAAGTGCTTGGGGAAAGTACAAGGCCACAGGGAGATGGGGCTTTTGGCACTTGCTGGCCTTGGGCAGGGGGTGCACCTCTGTGCCTCAGTTTCCCCATCTGTTATAAGGGTCCAATGAGCGAAGGATGTGGCCCTCAAGCTTGTGGCAGGCATCCAAGATGCCAGCTGTGCTGTGAGTATGCTTACCACGGTGGCTGCCCTGGGGCCTGGACCCATAGTGACAGTGGTGGCAGAAACACCATTGGCCACGCGAGCTTGCTTCTGGCTGGCTCTCCTCCTCCCCACCCTATGGGGTGGGCCCTGGCAGATGCTTCTAGACAGACTGGCAGGGATGCCATGGCTGCCACCCGAGAGGCCCTGTGCCCCTGTGGTCTAAGGTTTGGCTTTCTCATCTGTAAGGGGGGGGCAATGTACACCTCCCGAGCGCTGTGCTGGTTGCAGGTGGATTCTGGAAAACGCCAAATGCTGGCTCATCAATGCCGCAAACACCAAAGGCTGAGCTGTGCTCAGGGTGAGGTGCAGATCCTGCTGGGTTTGTTCCACGAAGCAGGAATCTGGGATCAGTGAATGTGATGTGGGTGCTGGGAGTTCTGGAAGGCCTGCCCACGGAGGCTGAGGCCAGAGGTGGGGCTGGAGGCTGGGGCAAGTCGGCCTCAGGAATATGAGGCCCCCAGCTTCTGCCCTCATTCTGCAAGAATGTAGGAAGCCTCTCCCTCTCCAGGCCTCTTCCCTCCAAGCTTTGAGAACAGGGAAACCCTACTGACTTTCCTGGGAGGCCCCAGAAGTACCAAGAAACCTTGGTGGCCCTCAGCCTCTGATGGCTGGGAAATAATAATTAGTGAGAGGCTTCCTTAAAAATGCAGGTGAAGGGAAACATCATGGATTAAGAGTTGGAAGCCCAGGGCCCTAACAGAAAAAGCACATTCTAAGGCAGCCCAGTCTCTAAGCCACATGGCCTGGGCATCAGTCTTGGCCTGAGCTGTGTGACCTTGAGCATGTTACTTAACCTTTCTGTGCGTTGATTTCCACATCTGAGAAACGGGACGACGGCAGCACTTACTTCCTATGGCATTACGAGGATTGAATGGGACATAGGTCCCACGAGCCCTTAAATCTAACAGCACCCAGGCTGCATCAGAGCCAGTGCCATATTGAGGACGTGCTGGGATCTAGGACCTCTGCTAGGAGTGTCACACTGGTTCTCTCAGGCTTGTTCAACAGGTGGGGAAACTGAGGCTCCTCCGTACTGTGCAAAGGCACAGGGTGTGTGAGAGCTGCCTACCATGATCTCCATGGAGCTCCAGCGCGACGTGCCCCAGTACATGGCCATCCCTTGGTTGATGACGTGGGTCATGGCCCGCACGGTCTCTGTCATGAGAGAGAGAGAGCATAGGTAGGGCAGCTGTGGGCTCAGCCCAGCCCAGGGACATTGTGCAGACACAGGCAGGGAGCTGGGGGCTGCAGAGGCGTCTTGCAAGCAGTGTACTTCCGGCTCCGAGGCAGGGGGTGGGTCCAGGAGGGATAAAAAGCCAGTCCCCATCCTGGAGGCTGGACATTTCTCCACTAGTCGCGGGCCTTGGCTTCTTTGAGACACGGGGCATGGGTGGGATGTGATGTTTGGCAGAGGAGCAGGATGTGGGGAGGCGACTCTTGGCTCTAGAAAGGGCGTCTCCAGTGTGGGCAGGAACTGGAGACCCAGTCACTCAGGGAGGACCAGGCTCAGCCATGCCCAGAGTGGCTGAAGACAACGGAAGGGAGCACGTCCTGCCTGGAGCTGGCCTGCGGAGCGTCACACAGTCCATGGCTCCGTGGACAGAATGATGGCGCTGCAGCCACCAAGGGCAGGGTTTGGGGCCCCGCATGGTCCCAGCGGGTAGGGTGCAGGGTGAGGTTCTCCTGTGCCCAGGAAACCAGGGCAGATGCAGTCTCGCTCGGACCACACCCTAGGCTCAAATCAGCCCAGCTCCGGCCCAGAGTCTCCTCCTCTTGCACTGGATGGCCCAGGGCACAGGAGGGGCTGAGGCCTGGAGTGGGACAGTTAAGAAGCTCCCAGAGCTCTGGGGACAACGGAGCCCTGGACAGTTGACACTCGGTGTCCTAAGGAGTAAGCACTGATGGACCAGGCCACCCTGTTACAGGAGAGAAGAAGGGACTCCCCTGCAGTGTGAGAGCTGCCCACGATCCGGGAAAGTTCCTGAGACTTAAGAATCTTGCCAGCTGCAGGCCTCCCTTCAGGGTTTTGGCCTCCTGGAGGTCTTGTGGTCTTTAAAACAGAACTAGGCCTCAAGTTTTCAGGTTTTTCAAAGGCCCCTCGCCGGCCCCTCTCCTGGGCTCTCCCGGGTTCCATACAGTGCTTGCAAGTTCTACCACTAGAGGCAGCGTGGGAAGTGGAGGGACAAGTGTTTCTAAAAACATAGCGGTAACATCCACCCCGAAAGCCCGTCTCCCCCAGAGGCTCCCTCAGCGACCACTGTGGGGGAAAGCCCAGGTCCCTGGACATGGCTGGAGGCATCAGAGAAGGAAGGAGGGAAGGAGGGAGGAAGGAAAGAAGGATGGAAGGAAGGAGAGAAGGAAGGAGGGAAGGAAACAGGGAAGGAGAGAAGGAAGGAAGGAAGGAGGGAAGGATAGAAGGAGGGAGGGATGGAAGGAAGGAGAGAAGGAAGGAAGGACGGAAGGATGGAAGGACAGGTGCCAGGTTGGCTGAGACAGCTGCACCTCCATGGGCCATGACACTCTCCCTGGTGCAGGGTGGCAGTGCTGCTTCCTGTCTGTCCCGTGTAGGGGGTCACTTCCCACCCATCCTGGATCCCTAAGCTCTCCTTTGGCTGAGGTCTCCTCCAGGTGGAACCTGGGCATTTTCTGGCCTGGCACTGAGGTGGCCGTGGCCTCTGGGTGGGGGTCCCAGCAGGTTCACCAGCACCCCTGGGCAATCACACATTGCCCCCTCCTCCTTCCTTGTAAGGTCTGGAGCCACCGCTCCTGCGAATCCTCTTGGCTCCATCCTGGGCAGGAGTGGGAGGGGAGACTGAACCTTCTCATACCTGGGGCCCTCCTGGGACCCTCCTGGGGCTCTCCCTAGGAGGACTGTGCCTGGTTGGAAGGTTTCAAGGAGATCTAGATGGCCCAGGGGACCTTCCCAATCAAGCCCAGGCTCCTGGCTTGGCTGTCCTTCTTCAGCTCTTAGAAACACTCTTGGGGTACCTGTGACCATGCAGTGCCACCCTGGCTCTTCAGCCAAGGCTTGGGTCCACATGCCAGAGAGAGGGAAGCCAGGGACCCCAAGTGCCAGCCTCGCCCCTCGCCTTCCCTCCCCAACAAAGATCGCACCCCGAGGCCACGTGGGGCCCAGGGAGGCCCTTTCCATGCAGAGACACCAGGGGGAGGAGCCTGTGAGAGACTGGCTGACCCCGAGGCAGGGGTCCTGGGCACAGGCACAGGGCTCCCCGGAGGAGCTGGGCAGAGGTGGCCTATATGGAGCCCACGCCCAGGAGCACGGGCACTCTGTGCGTCTGCGCAGGCGTGATGTCAGGGCCCAGAAACCGACAACTGGGGTGACCTCCTTCACCTCAATATTTAATGCTCTTAGACAGGAGTAGGGCACCAGACCCTTCCCAGGGTCCAGCTGCTGCCAGGACCCCGGGCATTGCTGCCGCATCATGAATAATACATAGGAGGGGTCAGGTGGCGCGCCAAGTGGCAGGCAGGAGCCTTCCAGTGTGGAACACTGCCCAGTACCCAGGGAGACAAAGGCCTGTGCCCAGGTCCCAGTCCTGGCCCTTAGCTGAGGGGGCAGAGACCCAGAATGCCAGAGGCCACCCCGGGCCTCAGAATTCTGCCTGCTCCTGCAGGTATTCTTCAAGGAGGGAAGCGACTCCAGGGAGAGGTCTGACCACGAGTGAGCAGGCGGCTGGCTCAGGGCACCAAGGGGACACGGTGGCCATAGGCAGCCAGCGTGCTCATAAGGAGCCAGCGAGCCGCAGATGGGGCGGTGGCAGGAGCTCGGCAAATGCGAGCTGGAAGACTGGACTGCTTGGGGCCTCATGTTCTGGGGTCTCAGGTGGGTTTGCTCCTGACGAAGCCCCGCGTCCCCAGCCCTGCCCACTGCACCATCTGAGGTCAGGTTTCCAGGCAGGGTTGCAGCATCCTCAGATCAAGAGGAGGCCCCGGCAGAGACAGCCGGCCACTGGCCACTGCGGATCACAGCAATGCAAGCGGGGGCTGCGATGTGGGGGACATGCTCGGAGGGAAGGAGGGGTGAGGGACTCCAACACCGCTTTGCTCTCCTTCACTTGCAAGATGTCCTCATAGGCACTCCCCCGCCCTTATGCATTTTATGGAGAAGTTTGTCAAGGGGGACAGAGAGTTGTGTAAATAAAAACACCGTCTCATAAAATGCAGCTTGGACACAGGAGTCGACAGCCGGCTGAGGGTACTGTGTACCTTCTATGATGAATGTCCTTGACTTGGAGGAACTAAATGGGTCCCCTGGTGATAAAAGAAAGATTTAAAGAGACCGGAGTTTACAGCTGTGGGAACACGGGAGGGGTGGTGTGACAAAGGGCACAAAGAGTGACCACAAATCACTTTGTGCAGAACACTGTTCTGTTGAAAAAGAACAATTCTATATACACACACGCAAGGTGCACACACACAAATGCAGGAAACCCCGGCACGACTTAGTTTTCCCAGAAGCAGTGGGCACAAACCAAAGATGCGGCGGCAGGAGTGGGCCAAGGGTGCGGGGTCCAGGGAACAATGAAGGCCAAAGAAACCAAAGCCGTTCTCTGAAGCATAGGCGTACTCTCTCCTCCAGCTAAGAGCTCATTTCCCAGGGCAGGAGACCCCTAACACCTCCCAGCGGAGCCAGCTTGGAGAGAATGTGGCAGTTGCAAGAGACCTCTGCTGCCACGTCCCTCTGCGAAACAATGCCCACAGCAGAGAGGAAAGAACATTCCATGCTGATCTACTGTCAGGGGGGCGCGGGTCAGGCGAGGGCCTGGAACAGGCGTGCACTCAGCCTGAGGTTCCAGGGTGTCCCTCCCCAGAAGCCCAGTGGGGCTGCTGGTGGCCCAGGGACCCTCAGTTCAGACCTTGGCAGCCCGGCTCTGTGTCCTGCGTTGCAGGGTGCACGTACCTTCCATGGGTGTGTTGGGGTCCGGGCGGTTGGCAAATACCACATCCACATACTCCAGCTGCAGCCGCTCCAAAGAGGCCTTCAGACCTGGGGAGCATGGGAGGATCGTCACCATTGCCACCATGGGAGTGGGGGTTCTGCCACTCAGGAGAACGTGGGGCAGGGGAACCACAGGCCTGGTGTCCTGTGGCTGCGTGAAGGCATGCTCCTCAGGGTGGTCCCTGATGCAACAGGCAGAGCTTCGCCATCAGGGGCGCCTTTCAGGAGGCTCAGCATGCTGAGCTGGTATACATGCTGGCAGGGCAGGGCTTGGCACCAGGACTTGGATTATGGGATTGTTTTTTTGGAGGTTGCCAGGGTTTGAACCCAGAGGTGCTTAACCACTGAGCCACATCCCCAGCTGTTTCTATTTTTTATTTTTTAGATAGGGTATCACTAAGTTGTTTAGAGACTCTCTAAGTTGCTGAGGGAGGCAGGCTTTGAACTTGTGATCCTCCTGCCTTCGGCTCCTGAGCCACTGGGATTATCGATAGGTGGGTGCCACCGTGCCCGCCTGGATTATGGTTGTTAAGGGAGGGAGAATACTGCCTGGGTGAAAATAAGAGTGCCTGGGAGAGGCAGGGAGACAATGAAGTGCCGGCTGAGCCAGTGCCTGGCCCCTAACTCTGGGTGCCCGTCTGTGCAGCCCCCAGGTCCCTTGGGATTCCCAGGAACACTGAGTGCTTCCAGCAGCGCTCTCACTGACCCTGCCTCACAAACGCTGCAACAGAGGCTTGGGGAAGCCATGGCCCCTGCTCAAGGCTGCCAGACCGAAACCCAGCCTCGCCATGCCTACCTGTGCCCAGCCCCAGGGCTGTCATCCCTCCACCCCGGGGGGCCGCTGTGCCTGCCTGGGGCAAGGCGAGGGTCAGCCCAGAGCTCTAGGTGCGGGACCATTGGGCAGGGCGTCTTTGCTTTCCCTCCATGGGAGGGTGGCACGGGCCTCTCACCTTCTATTATGTGTTTCCTGGAGAGGCCCCTTTCAGTCTCCGCTCTGAAAAAACAGGCAATAACAGTGATGTCACAGCTGCTTGGGGAAGAAGTTCAAGACACAGTGTCGGGCAGAAAAGGCAGGTCAGCAAGTGCTGTGTGGCTCAGGCCACTGGGCGGAGCTCCCACGGGCTCAGTGGAAACCTGGGCATTGTCCCCAGAGCAGCTGGGGGACAGCTTTGGTGTTCAAGTTTACTCTTCTGTTTGGCTTAATTTAAAAATTAAGAATGAATTACATTTCTAATTGCTATGATTTGGAGTTTGTCCAGCCCCAGAGAATACTGAGCCAGAAGTCCAAGAATGACAGGGGTGACCCATGGCCAGGGAATTCAGGGTGCATTGGACAGTTCACAAATTTCCGTTTTCCAGAATTTTTATGATGTTACCTTTGTAATCAGAAAGGATATAAAACAAACCCCCAAACCCTTGTAAGTAGAAATAAAAATTAATCAAGGTTAGAGTAAAAGACAGACTCAGCCAAAACTGCTGTTCTGGGTTTGATGTCCTTTAACGGGCAGGCACCAGCTGCAGCGGCTGTGTGCCAGGCTCGGGACGCTGCACTGGACCCCACCCTACCCCTTCTCAAGGGTTCGAAGGGCCCCGCCGGGAGCCTCCCACACCCTGCACCTACTTTCCGCCCCAGAAGATCTTGGTGGTGATGACGAGGCTGGACCGCCTGCAGGATGGAAGGGAGGAGAGGGGTTACTGGACCCAGCCCCTCGAGAGTCCTCCCTCACCCATGTTGCTCTCGGCTGCCACCCAGGGGTCCCCAAAACCTTCCCACCTGGGAGCCTGATGTGAAGTGGGCATCTCTCCACGGCTGGCTTGGGGGTCTGAGGCTTCCCCCTGGGAGCCAGGAGGCAGCCCCTGGTGCAGATAACCACCCGCAGAACTGTATCCGTGCAGCAGGGACCCAGTGTCATCAGGCCTCCAGGTGGAGGCTGAGAACTGAACCTCCCGTCTTTCTTTCAGGGGAGCAGGGCTTCGAGGTTTTTTTCAATGTGGAGGGAGAGCAAGGATCCCTTTCTGAAGGGAGATATGACCCCCTGGGAAGGGTGACGATGCCCTACCTCCCTGTGCCCCCACCCCCACTGAGCCACTGAGGCAGGCTGCTGTTCCAAGCCACATCAGGGGACCTTCTCTGCTGGCATGCAGGCCAGGGGCTGAAGACCTGACATCACCCCCGTGTATCCCCCAGGACACCATCGGGACTTGCTAATATGTGCAGGGTTGCTGTGAATTACTGAGCCGGGGGGATTCGTTTGGTATCAGTTAGAGCCGAGGGGAAGCTCTGGATGGATGAGAGGTGGGGTGGGGTGGGGGCTGTCTGACGGATGCGCCCACACTCTGAGAGGCAGTTGGGAAAGGTGGGTAGGAGGGGTGGCAGCTTTAAAATGGCTTCTGGTGTTTCCAACAACCACAACATGCAGCTGAGGCCCCCAGTGTGGACCAGGTGGAGCAGGCTCCTGGGAGGGGTCATCAGGCCCTGACCTGCACCTTTGGGCTCTCACCCCTGGGGACCAGCCCCAAGGGCAATGCTGCAGCTGGGAGCTGACCTCTCTCCAGGTGAGTCCAGGCTGGGCCAGTGATTCCCCAACTCCATAGCCTGCCAGGGAGGCCTGCACGGGTCCCTTTACAGCTGGAGACAATGAGCAGCAGAGGGCTGGGGACAGTGCTGGCCCGAGGGTGGGGCAGATGGGTGGAGCCAACCCCTCCTCCAGAATTCTCTCAACAGGCTCCCTGGAAGCCCAGCATTCCAGCCCAGAGGTGGGAGGCTGCATGCCCGACCCTCTGCTGCTGCCGCCAGCAGCTCTCACAGCTTTTTTTGGCCCAAGGTTTTGCATTTAGGACCCCCACACTCTCAGTCCTGCAGGTGGGGTGGGATTGAGGTAGAGGACAGGGCTAGGGCAGGTGGCCCACACAGTTCTCCAGCAGATCCTCTGCCCCTCTGTGAACTGAATTTTGCGTCCACTTAGTGACCCTTGTGCCCTGGCCCTGGCCGTCCACCGTGTGAACGCTTGCTCCCCCTGGAGGGGCCTGGGCTGCTTCCCTTCTGGAATATTCTCCCCTTCCCAGCAAGAAAACCTGGGGAACTTCCAGGCCTTAGTCAGACTGCATAAGGGGCCAAGGACCCGACCCTGGCCACTCCACTGGTCAACAGGCAAGAGCAGCCGTGAACGCTCCTCCCTGCACCCCAGCCAGGAACCCAGAGCACATCTGCCTTTCCTGCGCCACCTCCCCCTTTTGCCCCCCATCTCGCCTTCCCTGTGTGCACCCTGGGGACAGACCGCAGAGAGAGCCTAGTAATTACCTCCATCCCTTCTTCTTAATGATGTTTCCTAATACCACTTCAGCCCTGCAAAACAAGAGAGAGAGAAGGGCTTTCATCACTGCAGAAAGGGGAAATCAAACCCAGCCCTGCTGTGACTAGTCACTGAGTCCCCTCCACAAAACTGCCACAGGGCTGGAGAGCCAGGCTATCAAAGCAGCCTCGGTTCGGTTCTAAGCTCATTCCAGGGACAGGCAGGGTCTGGGACTGCCCGGGGCCGGCTGGGAGCGGCTCTGCTAGGCCTGTGCTTCTGCAGGCTTCGCCCGCACAGCAGTAGCCCTGGCTTTCAGAGCAGGAAGGAACCAAAGTCCTGCTCAGCAAAGCCAGCACCCATCTCCCTGGCCTGCTGGCAACTGGCTGGGGAAATGCCTGGCTGTGCACACAGCACATGGGTGCCCCGTGTGGGCAAGGATATTCTTCAAAGCTGAATTTTTCATCAGACACATCTTCAGTGCTGGTGGGGCTTCTAAAAGACTGCGGCATGCATGCGTGCGTGTGTCCTCTTGCTCTCTGGGTTTGAACAACAGAGATGACATGCCCCTCTGTTCTGCTTGGCGTCACTCCTGGTCCTGCACCAAACTCAAGCCAGCTGGGGTCAGGAGCGGGCTGTTCCAGCCTCTCTTGGCACAGCAGTGCTGGATTAACTTTCAAGAACTTTCCGCTTGTAGCAAAATGTTTCTGAGCAAAAGCAACAGACGGAGAATGATCCATACCCCGTGCTACATTCCAATTATCCAAGCCTGAGTCATCCGCTCAGAAACAATGGGCTCTAATTTGCAAGCTGTTTAGCATACATTCTGAATGCTCTTCATTTATGGTCAGGACGTGCAGAAAACTCCCTCGGCCCCGCCCTCCTCCTTTTATTCCTGGCTCTCTAGGAAGGGTGGACGTGGACGCAGGGATGCGCTGTAGACTGCGGGTTAACTGAGGTCTGTGGTTCCTAGTCCTGCCTGCAAGCCGCCAGTGTGGCGAGACTTGCATCTGTGGGGGAAGTGTCCAGATGAGTGTCAATGTGAGAATAAGACAAGGCATGGCCACCCTGGTCAGCAAGAGGGGCAGCTCTGGCCCAGGCCCTGCGGGAGCTCTCCCTATCCCCTGGCGCAGAGGGGCTCCTCTGGGCCTGTCTCCGAAATGCAGGAATGCAACTGGAAGGTCCCTGCTCACACTAAGGCACCGATAGGGGCCAGCGGCCAGCGGCAGGTTCTGCTCTGGGTCAGATGGGGGAGCTGCAGTGGCTGGCCACAGAGTGGAAGGAGCAAGGGCACCCTGAGAGGAAAGGGCTCCGAGTCCTTGCTTCCAGCAAGGGACTTCCAAAAGGTCCCGAGGCTGCCCAGCCCCGGGGTGTCCAGTTAAACGGGGAGCGAGGACAGCGACACAGCAGTGTAGCTGCTGGGGCCCCATGCACAGGGGCTGGGCCCTCCCGGCTGGAGGAGACTGTGTGGAGCTGCCTCGTACGCATTCTTGCGGAGCTGGGCCAGGGAAGGAGCTCAGGAGCCGGTGCCTCTGGGCTGGGCGTCTGCACTGGGCTTGTGGACCTTTTGGCTTAGCTCGGCTTCTGTTGGAAAGCATTTCACTGTGAGGTTAGCAGCTGCTTATGCGGGGGCTGTAGCATGAGGGAAAGCAGGGCTGGTGACAGGGGCTGGAGGAGGCTTGGGGTCCCAGTTGTCAGCTCCCCAGTCTTGGATCAGGACTTGAGCAAAGGCCCAGTTGGGTTCCCTGACGCTTGGTGCTGGGGCCACCACTGCAGGCAGCACGGAGCAATCTGAGCCCTGAGAGGCAGGTGCTGCCCTGTGGCCATGGCGCACAGCAGGCCGGGTCTGCAGCCAGCACAGCCAACAGCCCCAGGCAGGAGGGGTGAGAGGGAGGAGAGCAGAGAGCCAGAGCCAACAAATGATTTCACAAACAAAAGCTGACTTTTGGAAACCCGATGCAGGGGAGTGGATGATTTGATTACAGCCAGTCTTTAAAATTGAAGCCAACAGCTCTGGCTGAAGAGGGCTGAGCTTTTCCATAATTGAGCAGGAAAGTTCTCTGCCAAGACAGGCAGCGCTTCCTACAGCGCCACTCCGGAGAGGCCAGCGGCCCTAATTGCATCATTAAGACGGGAAAATGTCAGGCGTGTGGGGCTGGCTGCAGGTCACCAGCATGTCAAGAGCACCCAGGACGGCAACTTAATCACAGCTCTGGGCCAGCACCAGGAGGACTTTGGTCACCTGAGCACTCAGGCACCAGGGAGTTTAGCAAGCAAACAGCGCCCAAGTGTTCTGAGCACCCCTAGGTCACTTAGAGTCTACAAGGAAGACAGGGTGGAGCAGAGCGTGAATGCTTGGGAATGATAGCGACAGGGGTGCCAGAGCGCTGTCTCTTCCTAGGTGTCCTGGGCCACCTTTCCTGGGGGAAAAGACACGTACTTGCCCGCTGCGTAGACTTCAGCGGTATCAAAGAGGTTGATGCCGTTGTCGTAGGCCAAGGTCATTAGCTGCTCTGCCATCTGAAACAGGAAAGCCAGAGCTGTTTGCGGCTGGCACTGGCCTGCCAGGTCAGGGGGAGGGCTCAGAAGCTACAGAGAATCACATTGGTGGCCTGGGAGGCCTCCCTGGTGCACATGCCCTGGTGC